>BMAO01011852.1:0-47872 GCA_019973975.1 Trichonephila clavata
CAGTACATACTTTGTTCAGTTACGTATTGCTGTTGACGTTCAGACGTATAAAGCATGAGCGCGGTCCTATTTCCGGAGAGACCTCACAATGGCAAACATTCACAGAGCCACGACCGTAACCCTATGACGCCGATTCCATTATCAAACTAATCGCACATAATTTCATCAGTTTCATCCAATCCGTGAGACTCGATCGCACCATCAGATTTGGACTGTTTCCTAAATCAACTCCTGTAGGTCAGTCGGTATGCGTTTGATCAGGATGCATTTCCAAAGAATCGCAAATCCTCCTTGTCGTGAATCATACCATTTACTCATAAAACCCTAGTCTGATATTTGAGAGCACAGTCAATGTACAACGGACCACCAATCTGCCTTGTCATATGACAAATTTTGTACTTGTTGAAAAATCGTCAATGTCATGACTACATTCTGAAGATGAGACCTTGAAAATGTTTTGGGATCCAATCTATTTTCGCAGTCGAGACCAAATAGACAAAATCTTTTCGAGTGAGTCCCATAGGTGTAACGAATAGGTTTACAATCGGAAAATGATGTTCCAAGGCTCGAATCACTTTGTCAATGTTATTGTTGCAAAACACCAATCCATTGTTCATAGGTACGAATAATTTGAACCAATTGACCAGATTCATCAAATATCTTTACATGCAGAATGTTGGGTTGATAGGATCGCTTTCGGAAGGAATTTTTCCCATCGAATAGAATGTAACATCTGAACTAATAGCTCGACAACGTCTGCAGTGCTGAATAAATATGATAAAAGAATTTTAAACAACTTGAAATAATTTTAAAAGTACAGTTGGCCTATTCTTATTGTATTTTTACATGACGTGGTACAACACTTCCTCTTTTCCAAACTCAATCCTTTTTACCTCCTTCTCTGCATTCCACCTCACCAACTCGTTTCTCGAGGATCGACCTTTCAATTTTAGTCAATTCTAAGTAGAGTGGGAAGCAGTTGCGGATCGTTATATTATTCATAACCAACAATTTGCTTTTAAAGATGCTTGCTTATCAACAACCAGATGCCAGTCATGTGCCTCCACAGGTCAGACTTGTATGAATATTTAGAAAAGATAAACTCATTTCGTTTTCTGGCTTCCTTTGAATCAATGTTTGACCGTCTTGCAACGAGTTTATTATTTTAGTTGTCACAGGGAAAATTGTGCTTGCACATGTGCCTCCAGGTCATTTTTCGCCACTCACTAAACCCATCGATCAATGTGTGGAGACAGATCAATGGTACGCAATTTTCTGACCCTACGATATCATCATTATTTTGAGTGTCAACAGGAAAAGGCAGTTCGACGGTCGTGCCCGCAATACATTTTTCCATGACTCTTGCCGAAATAAAGGACGAGAGTCTTTGCAATGTTCATACCAGAACAAAATTTTAAATTCCAACACTTTATTGGTATGTCGGCATGGACAAGCTCACTTTGAAACCTGTCCCTGGATATCGCTACATTGATTCCCCATTGTGAATCAATGCTTGTGTCGGACTCCGACCATAAATTGGTGCCGTCCTCCAAAGTTCAACAGGGTCCATTCTGCCTATTTTCCGGGATATATGCAATGTCAAAATGATAGGGTGGTCAAAGGGTGAAATGCCCTGCCACATGGGATCCTCTATTTATCGTTGGGACACTTGACATTTACCCAGGTATTTAATGGACGTGATTGTGAAATTCCTACCTTTTGTACCAATGTGGAATCAGAGATCCTTGGTCATGGTTCCCGGTAAAATTCACAAACACGTGAGGAATGGAAATTTTCAGAGATTAGTGCCGTCACTGGGATTAAATGTCAAGGGACTCAACGAAGCGTGTTGCGTTATCTCCCGGGCAACGAATTCTCCTAAGCGATTCAAGCAGAATCGGCCTGCAATACCGTTTCTAAAGTGGTGGTATCCTCTCATCCAGGAGTTTATTTTGATTGTCAGACCCAACAGGTAGAACTCTCCCCTCACTCTTTTTGATGGGTCGTGTCGACCTCGTGTCAAACAGGCCTTCTCTTTCACGGCATTGATTTATTTCAACTGGATTCTTTACGATCTGACAACTGGATGAGGCCATGGGATTACACTAAGTACCTTCTGTCAACCCTGCACGATCCCGAATCCGTCTATTTGGAAACGTACAATGCTTGCAGTCATCCCATTGCGTCTTGTATCCTTTTAACTCAAATTCTTTCTCTATCAAGTTGAGAGATCATCCCAATGCACCTTTCGTAAAAGCAGATCGCCGTCTGGTGAAAACAACCCATTTCCTATAAAGCATTATATTGGGCTCAGCGAGAAGTGGAAGAGGTACCTAGCGATGAAATGCACCTGGGCAACATTTGGAGACGGACATTTGCGTTGGACCAAATAATGTATGCACACCTGCGACGAATCTCAACCTTGTGTGTTTGTCCTCGTCGATACCAAAGGGTTGCCAAGGTGAATGATAAACGGTGGGCCTGTGTCGGCTGACATGAAAGGACTCCTTCCTCCTGACTCGGTGATCCCGTTTCATGCTAACGAAGTGAAATGTATTTTCACGACGCCCCTCCAATCGCATCAAGATGAACAATAGATTGATGGATATTCCTTTGGCAGGTTTAAGACCTACACATGCCTTTAAACTGAGACGTTGGATCAAGGTAGCCATTGAATACAATATGGTGACCCATCCACCCGATGTCGTTGAACAGAAGACGAGAAAAGTTTCTAGGTTTGGAGGTGCATTTAGTGAAAAGATGATTTTACCAAAACCATTACTCTTCCCACCTATAATGTCAAATATACTGTTCCAGATTTTGCCTTTGACCGCAAACCATAAACAAGATGGATAAACGCCATGTGAACGGGTATCTTGTACACAACCATTTACGTAAATTGTATTAGTGTGCGGTCATGACGAGGACGATGGATATTTTACTTTGATTGTATTGAGATGGGATTAACTGCTTACATGATGTATAGAGCGACGCACAATGACGCCACTTAAAATTTGTGGGTAAGTGGGCAGAGGACAACTTTTCAAAGTGGATAGCCAAGTAAAAGCTTACTACGCATAAGGTTCATTTCTTTGAACTACCCCACAGTTTTACAATATTTGAACAATGTCGGAGGTTCATCCAAAGCACGTACTTGCCGTAGGTAACAAATCTCTGAGAGGAGCAACATGTTTCTGGAAAAGTCTTTTCCGCTGTTCCCACAGTTGACATCTTCTTCGGGAAACAACTGAACATGAGTTTCAGCCATGGCCACTTGATTTGAAAGAAGCAAGAATAAATATTCAAACTGTAAGCTTTATATAAAAATTTTTAATAAAACAATATTCTTTGAAGATGGAAGGTCGATTAAATGCCGAACACATTATGAGAGTTACTCTCGCTGGACTAGACTCTTTTACATAGTCAGTTGGATGCAGAATATTTTGAAAATATACCACTGAAAAGAATCGCATGTTCCCACTTGGATCACCTTTGGCAAATGAAAATGTGCTGTCTCAGGAACCTGAACAATAAACAAGATACTGTCCTGAATTTGCTCAAATTTTCCTCACATTGAACCTTTACCCATTTATTAAATTCATTTGCTATTCACGATTCTTTTGGAATCAAGTATTTGAAACTTGCCATTGCAAAACTCGACTATAAAGTTGACAGTCTCTTCTTGGAACCTTTGGTATTTTCTCTTGCTGGGGTTTGTACTCTATTGGAGTTTTGACCTCCAATCTCCTCCACTGATTTTCGTTTCATTTTATCGTCTTGACGCTAGTATTTTCATGCCTAGTCTCCATTACAATATTTAAATATTTGAAATACCGTACACATGTGAAAAATGGACGATATTTTGGCTGTTATGAATACAATAGCCAATTTAACATTATCTCTTTGAAACATGGCTACATCTCCGGTTTCAGCCCAATAATTTGAAATACCCTAAAGTGGAGATGCAGTCAGGAGTCAACTCTTTCCGTTCAAATTGCACATCTTGCAAACTGATTAAAAATAACCTCAGGGTAAATCAAATTTTCCGTAGTGGGTTTCATCTTCAAAGGTTAACGTTATTGTAGGAGGTTCAAAGTGAATGTGTTGAATAGGTTTGATGGCTAACGCGGAAAATAATCTCAAAAGATTTGAAGGAATCATAATCAAGATGGCTGCTTCTATGACGCCCGATAGTATGTGAAAACTTTGGAAGAATGAAATTTTCCAAAGAATGTTTAATAATTATGGTGGTTACATTAATTTACAACCAGAAGAACAGACGACACTCGGAAATTTTGGGAAACGTTTCCCAGTATTGTGAACCTGATTTAAAGTTTTATAATAGATGGGTCATTCAGAAAATTCATCATGCTATAGAATGAACCAGGATATCACACCAAGTGAAACTTGCTCTCAACTGTATACGATGGAGGTACAAACGTACCTCAATGCTCGAGTGTTGCCACCTCTCGGTCGGAAAAAGATTGGAAAATTCAACTTGAGTGAATTTGTGAGACAAAACGACTCAATGGCGATTTTCACCAAATAAACTATAATGATCGAGAGTCGATGGAAGATTGATGGATTACTTGAATGAAGAAAAGGTTCGAACGACCAGAAAGCTGATTGCACTGAATCGAATAGTGGAAATGGTGGCAATATTAAATGGTCATTGCAAATATCGCCTTTGGAATTGCATTCAGAAAGACGTATTCATTAACAGATTTAAATGACACTTGAAATCTAGCCACAATATAACCTAAAAATTTTTAATCAAATACATTGAAATGATTTCTGTAAAGACTTCTCAATTTATTCTCCGACATGATTACGTTGTTGTCTTTGGTAACCTTGGACGGTATCCCGTGTTCTTTTGATGCGTTCTGCCGATTCTCAGTTGAACGTGGCTATTCACTCTCCTTTTGTGTTCTAGTTACTCCAGATGAACGCATTCGTGTGGTGAAACCGACCCACGTTCAACCAGTGATTTATATGTTGTTTGGAACCCACTCTCATCAACTTTTGGAAAACCAGCTCAAGCCACACGCATGGTCGTTTTACAAGTCATTTTACCTACAAAACTCGTCGAAAATGTCTGGACTTTGTCAGTTTTCCATACCTCAATGTCTCTGAATTGCTCGAACACTCAGGAGCTACTTTCCTTCAGGATCATTCATTCAAACTGCTTCCATCCATCAGTCAAGTGGCTATCCATAAGTTACACTTTCTGGACGAGCAGATGGCGCCTTGGATACTCCCAATACCTATGTTCTGATCAATTTGACGGTTATTCAGTCCTTTTCATGTTTTTAGCTATTTGATTCCTTTGATTACATGTTGGCCAATAAAATTTTGTGAAAAGAGTGATTTGTTTCAAGAAGTCAGCGTTTGATCAATTTTCAAAATTGTTTGACACTGTTTTGTAAAACGTTTGAGCATGGAAACGTGACAGCGATTGAAATATTTTATCCTGATTCCTTTTACAAGTCGGGATGTATCCACCAAACGTTTTCAATTAGGAACATTTTAGGTGTGGAATATGGCCCCAACACATTAACAGATGCTTAGTAGCCACCATGTATAATTTGGAACATTGGGTGGAAATGTTTACCGAATAAAGGATCAGTAAACAAGATAAGGTATACTATGAGTAAAGCCAATGATATCAATATTGAAAATTTGAATTTAGAATCCTATTTCAACAAGGAGGTTCACATAGTACACCCTGCCGACAAACGTTTTCAACACCACCTCCATCCCCTTCACGGACCAGGAACCGAGCCTCCGAAAGAAGATCTTCAAGTGAGGGATACAGTTCAGGGAGTTTCTCCAAAAGTTCTAGGGGATCAACAGGTCGTTCTAGAAGTCGTTCTCGAAGTGTATCGGCTAGAGGTTCAAATTCTCCCAGTCCTAACCGTTCCCGAAGTGTATCGGCGAGTAGACGTACAAAATCTACTGCCCGTTCCAGAAGTGTATCGGCGAGTAGACGTACAAAATCTACTGCCGTTCCAGAAGTGTATCGGCGAGTAGACGTACAAAATCTACTGCCCGTTCCAGAAGTGTATCGGCGAGTAGACGTACAAAATCTACTGTCCGTTCCAGAAGTCGTTCTACTAAACGACGTTCAAAACGACTTGTTGCTAGGAGAGAAAGGTCAAAAACTCGTGTTAGTAGGAGTAAAAGTCCAGCCGGTAGGAAAGGAAGAAGGTCTGCAACAGCTGGTCAACATCGTTCAAGATCTAGAAGTCCATCAGTGAATGTAAATCGTTCTAGATCTCCAAGTTCAGCTTCTAACAGTTCCAAAAGTCGCTCTCCGAGTCCTGAGAGACAACCCAATAGACGGCGACAGAAAAGAAAACTGAAAGTTCAAAGATCTCCCTACTTGGATTGGGGAAACTCTAGACGTGAATTGGTGTATGATTATCCACCCCACAGACTCACATTCCATAATGATGATAAGGATTTTACGGTCCGTAGAATTCCCAATAAAGCATGTAGTTATTTACTAAGCCATTGCTCTAAGACACATCCAATTAGACGGGACACTGTACCACGAAATACAACTGTCACAATTAAGAAGAGAAGAACATTAAGATAATTAAAAAAAAAAAAAAAAAAAAAATTTTTTTTTTTTTTTTTTTTTTTTAATACGTTCTTTCTCCCAGCACTATTACACCCAGTAAAATTATGACAGCCCAAACATGAACATACTGTACAAACAACATTCCCAATATTACCATCATCAGAACAATCACCAAATGGAGTGTCCATTGATAACGTTGATTTTGTTTTGACATGTTGAAATGGTTGAATACAGGTAATGTGGTTTCATAATTAATTTTATCATTGGCTTGAAGGGCATTCAAATATTCTTGAATTTTATTGGCCATAAATTCGTACCTGTCCGATTCATCTTCCAAAAGATTATCCCACAACATTTCAGGCGTGACTTCAGGATTAAAATTATTCCTTCGTTGAAAGTACACCAAATCCAAACGTTTATTGATTGCCTCCAAAGTCTGTGCCGTCAATACATTTTCGTAATGAAATGGGTCCACAATATCTAAAATAACGGATATTACACTGTAAACTGCCAAAATATTGGAAGCTCCAGCCATTATTTTGCCCGCTGTGGCTAATGATTTTACCGACAGGGAGAGCGTTTGATTCAAAACCGCCTGTGTCAATGCCGATTGGATGGGAAGGTTGCCGGCCGCTTTCAACAGCAATTGAGGTGCCTTTTTCCGTAATATTTTTTCCACGACATGTGCTGCAATATCCACTCCAAAATCAGCAAATAATTCGGCGGTCACCTCACGAGCCACCTGAGACGTATCAGGTAAGGATATGGTATCATTCAGATTCACTTCCAGTGGCACTGCAGGATGGGAAGGTACTGGAGGATAATGTGGATTCTGTGGAGGGGTAAGAGCACTCGTTTTGAGGGCTCGATAGACGGTTTTTCCCAAGAAAAATTCCCCAATAGTTTGATCTACTAAAGAATAACATTCCTTCCCATCAAATTCCAATCCATAAGCTTGACAATATAATTTATTGAGATAAATGTGCCCATTTCTCCAATCCAAACCCGCATGCAAAGGATGTTTCGATTGCATACCAAATATTTGTTCGGGAAAAGAAGCCAATACTTTTTTCAAAGGATTGACCATGACACAACGTGTTCCCCACCATTCCGCATCAATGGGGGTTGTCATTTCTCGGCAACTGGGTTGACACGACAAGACCCATTTGTTGGCTAATTGAGTCCATTGTATATCATCTTTCCGAGTACATGGGACACCATTAGATTTGAAAGGAAAGCAACTGAGTCTCTTACAGCCCAATTCCGTAAAGTAAATTTTATCTACTACAATACACTCTGTAGCCAGAGAAGGGGGAATATAGTAATCTTGGCGAGTGGCAGGACGTATTTTTATTTCCACATGTTGAAAATAATGGGGGTAACGTTTTTGATACACATCATATAAATACTGGGTGGTATGTTCGGTAGCATAACGCAGAGCGTGTTGCATTTCATACTTGCTGGGTCGAGACATTACAAGACACTTTCTAAGGTGGGACCTTTGTTTTGACCTGAAAGCACAATACTTTTTAAGCAAAACACGGGTTCTCCCACCAAAGTATGTTGGGTACATTGGTCACACGTAGGATGAGGGTGCACCGCAAAGATAACGTGAGGAGTAAGATAGCGAACCAAAGAGCCATTTTCTAATGCAGTGGCAAAGGTCCAAAATTGATGTCGAGTGAGCCAAGTGACTATTGTCACAATTTCATCCGACGTGCACTCTTTGGGAAGAGCGTAACAAGGATAACCACTCACAACATGTTGATCACGAGACACAATGATACTGTTTCCCTGAACAATCAGTTGAGAGGAGGAATCACAAGCACACACAGGATGGTGTTCAATGGGAGCGCACTCCTCGGGTTCGCGGGTTTCCAAAACGATCAGTTTTTCTTGAGCGGCGTGCTGCAGAAAGGCGTCGTTTAACAATTCCTGAGGAACGTAAAGATGTACCATAATTGCACCAAACGGTAACCGAAAACCGAATAAAAGAACCCTGAAACCACCACTGAGAAACGGGAAACACTTTGAAAGAAACAATATCGGTATGAAAAAGACGAAAATAGGAAGCCAAATAAAAAGTTAATAGAGTTTTATTCCAGGCTAGTTGAGGACAACGAACGCAGAGATCCAAATGTCTAAACGGCATCACTCTCTTTAAACTTTTACTCTAGTCTCTTTGCTTATAAAGAATTGTTCATTAAAAAAAAAAAAAAAAAAAAAAAATTTTTTTTTTTTTTTTTTTTTTTTTACCCTTTTGCTCTGGCATGTAGACTACACAATCCCCGTTTTTCAATTTGAGCATAGCACATATTTGGGTTTACACACACTTCAAACCCAATCGTCTCTTCACACAATTTACATTTAATCACTTTGCACATTATTCCTTTATTCTTCCAAAAAACAAGATGAAACACAGTACATACCAATCCTTTAAAAAGGCCTACTTGGGCAATGTGGATCATGTGGCTTTGTTTCAGGTTCTTCACGAGGAAAAGGACCCCTTTGTACAAAGAGCTGCAAGACTCGCCACTCGGATGGATTCCGTCCAAGTTCCATGGGATACCAAACTTTTTCAAAATGAATTTCGTCAGGGTACTCCACAAGAAAGATTGGAACAAACCACCATGATGTTTTTGCTACGGTTAGTGGCCCTGGTGAAGGAAGAAATGCACATTCGTACGTTTCGCAAACCAGAATCTCATGAAGCCGTGGAAGCTTGGATTATTCTATTGAAACATACATTATATGCCACACTTACTCTATTGTATAATGTAAGATGGACTGTAAGACATTTTTTTCTCTTGGACAACCTAGTGTTTGATTTAGTACATGAAGGTCAAGTTTCTACCTTGCGTCAGTTTATGACTGTAGAATTGAACATTTCCATGACGGATGCCCTAACGTTGGCAGAACAAAATTTTGACAAGTTGAATTTTTTAAATATTGTTCAATTTGGCTCATCCTTTTGGCGTTTACTCCATTGGATGGCTGAAGCTATGGACATGAGAGACGCTTCCAGTCATTCAGATATGGATATGGCCAAGAAAATGTGGCGTGAATTAATTACTGGACCATTGTACCGATTGCTGCGTTGTGGTATTTGCATGACTCACATGCGCCACATCATGCAAGAGATGAAATCAGAATTGTTGGACGAATCTACAAAATACCAATTGATATGGTTTAACATTCACAATAAGGTGACGGCAAGGAAAATGTATCACACTGCGCCTCATTCCGAACCTGTTTATTCAGAATCAGAACTGGAAAAGGATGCAGCATTTATGCGCCAAGGTTTATCTCCATAATAGTTACTTTTGGGTGGTTTCTTTTGGTGTAAAGTATTTATTTTCATAGATTGAAACATGCGAGGAGTAACAGCCACCCGTCCTTCGGCGGCTAAAGCATATTGATCCCCAACAAAATCTGGTTTCGTCGTGTTCCACCATACAATACACACCCCAAATCCAATATCATCACTCAGTGAATGAGAATGGTGGAGCTCAAGTCGATAACGGTCCAATATATTCTTGTAAATGAGACCCCCATAGGATCCAAAGTAATGATTGCGGTCTACAAGTACAAAATTTGGTTTTTGATAAGTATCGTCTGGGAGAGCAGCATCTCGAATGGAGTTGAGCACTTGAAAATGTTCCACAAGTTCTTGAATAGAATTGTAAGGTACATATACATGTGCCATATTTAAAATCAACCACAAGCTTGACTGTTATTTAAACTCATTAAAAAAAAAAAAAAAAAAAAAAATTTTTTTTTTTTTTTTTTTTTTTTTTTACAAGTCTGTTAAAAGTTTTTTAATAACAAGTTTGTAATGGCAAAGCCTTTACGTCGTTGGACTCTCTTTCAATTTCCACCAGATACATTTCATAATCAGCAAAACCACATTCCTTATGAAATGGTTGTCTGTCGAGATGATGATAACACTTTATACTTTTTCAGCAATACAGTCGCTTGGTGTTTGGGATATTCTAATCCACATCAAGCCATCCAAGACCTTCATGTCGACTGTCATTCCTTGGAATGGGCCAGTGGTTTATTTTTGAAAAAGGAAAATGTTGAAGCCTTTGCTAATCAGACTGATATCCCGTATGCTTCGGCTTTTCTGAAATGGTTTTTTCCATACTACAACAAATGTGTCAAGAGATTTTTAACCCGTCACAAATAACTTTAACCAGATTCGTATCCAGAATCTGTTTCAAACCAGGCTCGCTCCCATCGTCGAATAGTTCTCATTTTCAACATTTGCACATCTTGACGGCTTAAAGGAACTTGACACAATGGGCATTTCCGTGGAGAATGAGCACGGAGACAATAAATGTGAAACTCATGTTCACAATCCAAAGTCCATACATTTTCTCGATTGTGAACAAGAGAGTGAGTACACAAGAAGCATTGGTTCATGATGGCTCTCTTGGCTATTCCTCTTGTAAGCCAACGAGCCGTTCCCGAGTAATTTGAAGGTGAATTTTTAATCTTTGCTCGTCCCGTGGTGATATTTTCAGGGTATAAGGTCGGTTGCGAAGCATTTCATGGCCCGTTAACATCCGCAAATACGCTTCGTGAGTTGATTTGGATCGAGTCACGTCCAATTGTACGAGTCCATTCAACGGAACTTGATTCATCTTTCCCTCGTGAAAAAGGGGTGGTTGCCACGCTGCAACAGGATCCGATGAAGTGATAGGGCACAGATCAGACACTGGGGCTCCTACGTGGAGTCTTTTCACTTGACAGATGGGTAGAAAGAGGGACAAGTGACTTGTGAAAACGATCAAATGCTTTACGTAGGAAGGTTTCTGAACAGCGTAACCAAAATAAGGTTCTATTAGAATCATAAAATCCACACGTGACTGGGGGAGTTGTACTTGATAGGGACAATCAATAGCCCAATTGGCTATAACCACCACTGAATCTTGAGCAGAAAAACAATAATCCAAAAAATAGGTTAAGACGAGAGGAAGGCGTCCTAAATTGCCGTACACAACAGTAACTTCTTTGGAACGACACTCGTGAAACAGTTGTACAGCTTTACTCAACTGTGTCTTGGGGTGCATTTGAAGAGAATTGCGTTCACCACGCAGTCTGTCAATGCCTTCTCTCAAGAGATTCCAAATGTAACCTGATTCACCGGGTTCAACCCTTTGAATAGAAGGTTGTAAATTGAATCGAACTGATTTGCAAGTCATCTTGACTGATGAACAAAAATTATCCATGAAGCTTTTAAACAATACCATTAAAAAAAAAAAAAAAAAAAATTTTTTTTTTTTTTTTTTTTTTTTTATGGTTGTGTTATCTCTTCCTTTTTCTCTTTTTTGCTGAACCATCTTCCAAGTTACTCGTTAGAGAGTCTGCATTATTGTTATTGGTTGAGACTACAATTTTACTTTTCAAAATTTCCACTAAGCTATTGAAATATTCCCAAGTTGTATTGGACCAGTACACGTCTGAACATGCTTTCAGCACATTGTCTGGTAAATGAATGCCTGGTCCCTTGGGTAATTCCAATCCTGCAGATTCTTTCAGTATACTACTCATGACTTGATACACACAATGCATTAATTTTGAATCAACAAGTTTATCCAAAAGGTGATTTTCCAATTCTTGGTATACTTTCCGTATGGCAAACACATGTACCCTCTTGACTAGGTCATCCTGCTCCCGATCATAACGTCCTTGCTCACCAGACAAGCTATATTTTAAATTCTCCAGGTATTTTTTGTATTCAAACTGAGGCCCATTATTTAATTTAGGCCCTATTAAGCCGTCAATGGCCAAAAGAGTACTCATGGTGTTGGATTGACCACTCTTAACCATATTTTGAATCAATCTGTTTAATCGTTCATTTTTCACAAAATCTTGAGCCAAAATGCTTTCAATACCATCCTGCTTATGAATGTAACGTAAAATGACCTGGGTTACTTCTGGATTCACCGGGGTATGCGTGTTCATCCACTGATTAATTCCTTGAAAAGTCAAGTTTAACTTGGTCATAACATCATTGAGAATACGATATTTAAATGTCTGCATATTGACTAAATCATTGCTTCCGGGCTGAACAGTTTCAGGGAGGAAACTTTCAGCAATTTTATTCAAAAGTATAGTACTCTCCATGATCCAAAAATAGTTATGCATTCACTATGTGAAGTAGTTGAAAATGTCATTAAGAACTTTGAGTCTCTCAACTAGCTTTTAAACATTTCTAGTAAAAAAAAAAAAAAAAAAAAAAAAATTTTTTTTTTTTTTTTTTTTTTATAGTATCATTCCTCTTCATTGGGTTCAAATACTACAGCGGCAATTTCTGTCAGATTCTTTTCAATGTCGGCATCAGACACCATAAACAATTTTAATGTATCAATAGTCCACGGTATGGGATATTGAACATCGAATGCCTGTACTTGCTTCACCAATTTACACACAATACCATACAAACGTCTAGCTTTTGCAAAGGCACCCTTTTTCACTTGAGCCGTTTTCAAATCCATACTACACGCTACATGTCCCATGGCAATATTAAATGCCAATTGATCTGCATGATGGTCAAAGAGAACATTGGGAAACAGCTGATGCGTTACCATCTCCACGAGATCCGACGGAGCCTGAATTTTCTCCTTGACCATTTTTTCCAACTGGCCATATTTTGCAAAATTTTCTGATAGACACTCGATCCCTTCCCTTTTTGAATCGAACGCATCACATAATACAAATCTGTATTTCGCTTGTAGGAAACGTCCGATTTGATGCCGCGTAAAATTTGCTGTACAAAAGCACATGATTCATATTCTTTCCAGAAAAATTGACCTCGACAGATACGAGCCATTAAATCCAGAGCCCAATTGGCCACCATTCCAATATCTGAACAGCAGGCATAACACCCTACCAATACATGAAATATATCAAATGGAATACAATAACGACTAAACATTTTACGAATCGCCATCGAACGTTGCAACTGATTCAGCAGCTGCTTTATGAGATTGGATTCTTCCTCTTCCGGTGGAAGAGGAGTCCAATCCTTTCGACAGGCTTTTACATACGGAACCAATTTTTGAAAATAAAAGTCAAATTTATTCTCTTGAAATTCTTTAGACTCCATGGCCTGATGCAAGTTTTGCAGCAAATGATTCAACACCATCTTTTCGCTATCTTTTAGCGCTTCTTGGGTTGGGCGTGAGTAATGGCATGCATGTAATCCGTCAAAAAGTGTTGCATTTCCTCCGTGGGTGCGTCCATCGTAGCATTTTGAGTAAAAGGAGCGTTTAAGGCTTTCAAAATTTTAACACTGGCGTACAGTCTACGAATGGGCTGATCATCCACACGTTTGGGTAAAATACCTTCCACAGAAACCAGAGCAAAAGGAACGGGCACCTGTTCATCTCCAGTCAGGATGTGATACATTTGAGCCAAATGACAGGCCCCAGCAAATCCACATTGGCTGCCTCCCGAATAAAATGGTATACATTGGGAATCGGCGTCTGGTGACAGGTTTCACATTTGACGGCAGGGGGTTGATTTACAAAGGCTATAATACTCATGCGGTCGGGATCATGACATAGGTGAGGACGAATCAGTTCCAGAAAATTCATGGTCTTGTTTTCTTTTCACAAATCCACTTTTTTTAGTCTGACATTTTACACAATTCCCCTGCATCATGGGTTGATTCTTTTTCGATACCACTGCTTTTGTGTTGAGAGTTTCGGTACGCATTTGACACTTTGGGCAATATAACCAGGTAGTTTCCATCGTCTCTTGATTGTTGTAAGAAAAACAAGCATGGAGTTTCGTCATGCTATCTATCGTTTGTATGATGAAGAGCATGTATCGGAACGAAAAATTGCTCAAATGTTGGGTTTATCCCCTCTACCGTGCATTATTGGATTACGCGACGGGGAGAATCGGCCACGACCAAGTCGGGTCGACCTCGAGTCACCGATGCCCACACGGATCAAAACTTGTACGAGGCTTCTCGGAAAGATCCTTTTTTAAGTGCTGTGGATTTACAAAAGGAATGGACTCCTGCGTGTAGCGTGGATACGGTCCGAAATCGGTTAAAACAAAAAGGATTAAAATGTCGTACGCCGGCCCGTAAGCCTTTTTTAACTCAATTTCATCGTCAAATGCGCTATGTTTATGCCCATTCTAAATTGCATTGGTCCGTTTCGGAATGGCATCGGGTCGTCTTTTCCGACGAAAAGATTTTTCGATCGTCCAGTCGGGGAGCTTTGAGAGTCTATAGACCTGTTCAGGGCAGTGACCGATTTGATGAACAATATCTAGTACATTCGTCCAATCCCATCTATGGACGTCCCCGATTCACCCTATGTGTGTGGATGGCCTTTGGAGGGAAGGGGAAAATACGAACCCTACATCGGATTGAACGACCCACCCTGAATACCGACTATTACATTAACCATATCCTTTCCTCCATAGAAACTGAATTATGTGAAGAGAATGAAGAGAAAGAACTCATTTTTATGCAAGATTTATCTTCTGTTCATACGAGTAGACAGACTACACTATGGTTGCAGGAACACAATGTAAATGTCATGCACGATTGGCCTCCCAAAGGACCCGACATGAATCCAGTGGAAAATGTATGGGCTGAATTGGTCCGTCGTTTAGAGATTCACTGGCGTCAAACGGGAGTGAGGAACCGGGATCAGTTGTGGGAAGATGTGTTGCAAGTGTTTCATGAATTACCCGAGGAATATTTTGAAAATTTAATTCGTTCCATGCCCCGACGAGTCAAAACTGTCTCCAGCAAGCATGGAGGATGGGCAAAGTATTGAAAAGGTATCAATGCGGTACTCGAACAACTCCTCGTCTTGCTCGGTAAAATATTTCCAAATACAGGGGTTGGAAGGAGCACATTTTAAACACATGAATTTTAAGTGAGGCCACTCTTTCACCTTCATAAAGTATAAATCTTTGCTGGAATCATAACAAGTTTGTTCCAAATGGGGAATAAAAGAACGTAAAGAATCAACTCCTTCTTGTCCCGCAATAACAAAAATATCCTCTTCGTAAAATTGTAAAATGCGAGCATATTGCTCCATAGTAATGGTTTGAAGGGCATGAGCCTTCTCCACGATGGATTCCACGTAGCGACAAAAATAAAGCATTGTGGTAGTCTTGCTTGGTTGTGAATAAACATTTTTCAATCGAGCTCACCTTATAAAAGATTCTTACAAAAAAAAAAAAAAAAAAAAAAAAAATTTTTTTTTTTTTTTTTTTTTTTTGAAGGTTTTATGTTATCATTTAATTTTTAATTTTGTCATGGCAATGTATTCCTTGGCATTTGCCAAGTCTTTTTCCATAAAGCCATCAAAGGCTACTTCCTTGTAATGAAAAAATTCATCCTTTTTCATTGCTTCCACCATGTCTGATTTTACTTGTTCGGCACGTTGAAAGAAACTCTTGTAGTGTTCATATGTATTAAAGGCTTCCCATTCAAATTTTCTTCCGCGAACCCACATGCGCTTAAATCCCATTTGCACTGCTTCCTCATTATTCTGAATACTATTTCCATAATCCAGAACCAGGACAGCATCCACACCTAATTGTTTCAATCGTCTTTTGTAGTAATTCATCATTGGTTTCCAATTTACATCTTGACTGGCAAATTGAATACATGATATAATGGGACTTCGACTTGCGATAATAGTCCAGTCAGTTCCCAAATTGGCGGCTACATTATCCAAACTAGCAGCAAAGTTTTCCAAAACTAAATAGCATCGAAGCAAGTGTTTAAACTGATCATTACCCTCTCCATATTCGTTGACATCTCCATAAAAGAACGAGGGATCAGATTCTACCAGCTGAATACAATCATCCACCCAAGGTTTATTGAATTCCTTGGCAAAGGTGGATTTACCAATTCCTACATGAGATGCTTGGATTTCAACCAGTATTTTAACCATGTTGATGAAAGAGTATGTACTTGATTTGAAAAAAATTATTTCTCTTATGGCTTTAAAAAAAAAAAAAAAAAAAAAAAAAATTTTTTTTTTTTTTTTTTTTTTTTTATACACTCCTTGCAACTTTTTAAAAATCTTCATCCAGTTTGAACGTATGATTTTCTTTGTTGAACATAACTCCACATTTCTGATATTCCCCTACACGTTTTTCAAAAAAGTTTGTTTTCCCTTCCAAACTAATACATTCCATGAAATCAAAAGGGTTTTCCACGTTATACATTTTATCGCACCCCAATTCCCACAATAATCTGTCGGCTACAAATTCAATATATTGCTTCATTAATGTACAATTCATGCCAATGAGGGACACTGGTAATGCCTCTGTTAAAAATTCTTGCTCAATCTTGACGGCATCTGATATAATTTGTACAATTTCATGTTTAGAGGGTTTATTGGTCACATAATGATTAAACAAATGACAGGCAAAATCACAGTGTAGCCCTTCATCTCGACTAATCAACTCGTTGCTAAATGTTAATCCAGGCATCAATCCTCGTTTCTTTAGCCAAAAAATGGCCGCAAAGGAACCAGAGAAAAAGATTCCTTCTACAGCGGCAAATGCCACCAGTCGTTTTGCAAAAGATGGATTTTGTATCCAATTCAAAGCCCATTCTGCCTTTTTCTTAACGCAAGAAAGGGTTTCAATGGCATTAAACAATTTATTCTTTTCTTGATGATCTCGAATGAGGGTCTCAATCAATAAGCTGTACATTTCTGAATGAATATTTTCAATGGCAATCTGAAAACCATAAAAGCAACGAGCTTCAGTCACTTTTACTTCACGAGCAAAGCGTTCTACTAAATTTTCAATCACAATACCATCACTGGCGGCAAAAAAGGCCAAAACATGAGAAAGAAAGTGCCGTTCATCGAGGGTTAACCTTTCCCAATCTCCCACATCTCTAGACAAATCCACTTCTTCTGCGGTCCAGAAAGAAGCAACAGCCTTTTTATACATGAGCCATAAATCCAAGTGTTGAAGGGGAAATGTGACAAATCGATTAGGATCATCCTGGAGTAAAATTTCTTGTGTACTCATTGTGCCTCAATACAAAGTTTCAAACAATGCAAGTCTAGCTACCTTGAGAAATTTAAACGTTAAAAAAAAAAAAAAAAAAAAAAAAAAAAATTTTTTTTTTTTTTTTTTTTTTCAATTCTTACTCTTCATCAAGCGTCCAAGCTGTTCGTTGGCTACCGATGTCCAATCTTTTCCCTGCCATTCCTGTACATAAATGTTGCCCAATTCTTGCAACAAAGCCTCCGTGACATTTCGAACGTCTTTGTAATAATTAGCATTTCTATGTAAAAATCCTTCCGCTGATCTCTTGGCAAGATGTACTTGTAAAGTTATTTCATCCTCCATCATTTCCAATTTATTCACGTACAACTGCAACAGCGTCAGAAAAACAACACATCCCGAATCTGTTCCAGTCAAACTGGACACTTGGGGTTGCGACTCAAACCATCTATACATTGCACGCACGGCTTTGATGTGTAGCCTGTATTCTTGACGTATACATTTCTGATCCAAAATCGCCAACAGATACAATTTCAAATGTTTTGCTTCAAATCCATCAAATCCATCGACTGCCAACCAACGGTAAATGTCTCGTTCTTTAACATCCTGATTCATGGTGTTGCGTCGTAACCACACATTTAACAAATGGGTCCATTCCGATTCGTCTTGAGGAATTTTTTTAAAATGTTTCCTCTTGATGCCTTTCGACAAGAGCTGTAGCACCTGATCTTTGACGCAATCATCCTGATGCGTACTGAGAGCATGGGGTATATGTAACCATTCTGCTACCTGTTGCAATACTTTCCACCGATGCTGTTCGATGGTTTCTTCCCTTCCTCCCACCAAACATTGATACACGACTTTTTGTTGCAATAAACGCTTTAAATCAGTCTGTAATTCGGTCTCTAAATGTTTCAAGGGAAACGGTTGGAAAGGGTTTTCGGCCACCCCACAATTTTTTAAGACACCAGGGGAGACTGACAAAGATGGGTTGACACTCTCCATAGATGGTTTCAAATCGTTTGGAGAGGATGCCATGAGTTTGCTGGTGGGCAATGGGTCCAAACACACTCAATTCCCTTTGCGTAAATAAGACTGCGTATTCCACACGCACGCGATGTTTTTGAAACGTGTTGATAAACCACACGAGAGGTTTATGGTTGATTTTCAAAATTTTTCTTAAATCTTTTTCAATATCAAAACAGTTGGTTTGATTCAACAAAAGAACGTATTGACAGGTGTGGGGGTCACCTTGATTTGTTCATTCAATCGTCGAGCCGATTCCCATTGAGGGAAAGCATAGGGCATATTTGGAATCAAGATGGAACGTAGAGGACGAGTGTTTACACCCGAACAAATAAAAACAATACAAACTCGTGTGGAAAAGTTGAAAGACACGGAAGAAATGGCGTTGTTGGTGTTTTTATTACTCAAAACGAAATTAAAAATGTCAGATTTGTTGAGTTGGTTCAACAAGGATCCAGTCAAACGCCAAAATTATCTGAAAGAACACGCAGATTGGTTAGCAGATTATGGGTCGGTACCGGTTTTATTTCCCAAAACTCACCAGGCGTATTTGAATCAATGGAAACGATTATGCAGTCACTTGTTTGGTATACACCAAGCTACCTTTGAAATGTTGAAAAGATCTCTCGGCACTTTTAAAGAGTAATATACTAAAAAAAAAAAAAAAAAAAAAAAAAAATTTTTTTTTTTTTTTTTTTTTTTTTTACTATTTATTGTTATACCCAAATTTTAAATGGTATTTTCACGCCCAATATCTCCTCCAAATCCTCGTGTTCCTCTTCGAGTATCATTCTCAATGTGTGAAACTGCTATCAGCTTCGGAGTGAGTCCAGTGTACACGTTCACCATTTGAGCTACAAAATCTCCGGGTTGAATAAATTGCGTCTGCTGTGACATGTTGCGCATAACCACAATAATTTCTCCTCTGTATCCGGGGTCAATCACTCCTCCTTCCACGACAAGATGCTTTCGCGTGACCACGGACGATTTATCTTTTAAGAAAGCAGTCCATCCTGCTTTGAATTTAAATATAAGCCCCGTATAAATTTTAACTTGTTGCAAAGGATCCACCGCGTAAAATTTGGGACTGCACAAATCCACACCACAAGATTCATCATTGCGTACAAAGGGATCCAGGGCTTCATGTCGAATCTTTTCATAAGGAAGCTCCAATTGAATAGGAAAAGATTGCAAGTGAACGGGAGCTACGTGTATAAGATTATCATCCATGACCAACAATAATAATCTCAAGAGTGCAAGGTAAATGATATTAATCAACACAAATACTTGGCTGTAACAGGTTTCGGATAGTCAAGCAATAATAACTGGCTTGAAAAGTCTACAGCTTTTAAACATCTGAAAAAAAAAAAAAAAAAAAAAAAAATTTTTTTTTTTTTTTTTTTTTTTTTTAATGAACAATTCTTGATGTTTCCAATCAAGTTCCTCACTCTTTCATTGAAATGTTCTCCAATTAAACCATCTCAACCTTTTCTTCGGCATTTTTCACCTCACCTAACATTATTTTATCATTATCCACCATTTCTTCACAACATTCCATTGTCCCCTCAAGTTTTATTGTCTCATTTCCTCGCTTCATTATTTCATCAGAAAATTCATTTTTTGTATTTTCCACTAATGGTTTATCCATGGACTCCAAACATTGTTCCCCCAAACACTCATTACATTTATCTACCTTTTCCATCAAGTTATCCATCAAAGGTTTATCCATGGGTTCCAGAGGATATTGATCTATCAACTCGTCACATTGTTCCAAAAGTGTATCTATTGCTTCCGAAGGATATTGATTCATCAACTCGTCACATTGTTCCAAAAGTTTATCTATTGCTTCCAAAAGTTCTTTGTCATCCATTTTATCCATTGGTTTATCCTCCTTACATTGAATCATTTTTTTTGAATCTACGCGAGGTGTTCGATTCAACTGCATAGCCAGGGTTCGAGCTGCTTTAGCAGCACAAGGGAATGAAACCAGTCGATTATGATAGTGAATGCATCCGTAAAAAGGATTCCTTACGGGTAGGTTCACAATGCAAACGTTTCGGAATCCCCCACCTTCTTAAAAAATTGTTTTTGATTTTGGGAGCGAACGGCCAACTGGGCATCCCATCCCATATGGTCGTGAATAAAACGTTGAAGCGTGTGCCACCAAGATTCCTTATTCATTTTCAGGATGCATTTGGCATAGACATTAAAGGCAGTGTTGCAACGGCGTTCACATTGATTTTTATTGCAAACGAGATCATCAATCGTGAAATACACATCATGAGGCATACGCATGTGTAAGATATACACCTTACGTGGGTTATCTACACGAGCAAAAGCAATTTCCATGGGTAATTTGTAGCCGTTATTACAACGAATATATGAGACTTCAGCACAATAATCCATGTTTAAAAGGCAATTGAAAAACTCTCTTGAAGTGAAGTCCCAAGCTAACAGTTGTAAAATCAAATAAAAATTGCAAAGTCTTGTCAAGCATTTAAAGTCAAGCTAAGTAAAAAAAAAAAAAAAAAAAAAAAAAAAAAAAATTTTTTTTTTTTTTTTTTTTTTTTTTTTTTTTTACCACCAAAATATTTTTCTTACCATCCCAAAAATATTCATCAACAATTTTTTTGCATTTGAAAACAACACCTGTCCCAAAGTTGCCATCTCAGGCTTTATATCCGTTCGTCGCTCCAATGGCTCTGCTGGTATATCGGATCTGGCTACAAGTGGTTTATTGAATCGCCTCCTTGATTCCATTCTTTCTTTATCGCAATGTCGTGTCCAACAGATGTTGAAACCCTTCCACAGACATGACATCTGTATAATGAAATACATTCAATACATCATTTTCAATCACCGTCTCACCATCCATTAAACGTCCTTTGTAATCCACATAAAGCCCTTGTAAATTGTAGACCATTTTGTAATAACTATATCCCGGTTCCCAAATCTTGGACGCGTTACTCAAGGCCTCGGTAGCCGTTTTCGCATGCACTACGGCTTCTTTGGCTCTTAATCCTTCCCAAAACGAATGTTTTACAAATACATCGTTCTGATACCCGATAGATCCAAACATTTGATACAAGTGCTCAAAACTCCCTTTGGCTCCCGACAACACTTGGGTCACTAAACATCCACTACTCCTCTCGGCTTTTTCTTGAAACACTTCCAAGGACTCGCGTCCCCATTCATACAAGCTTTGCATTTCTTGCAAAGTCAAAGCAAAACACATTTGTCTTTGCAATACCTCCAAATAAAATTGCCTCAGTTGATCAATGTACTCAAAGGCTTGTTGCGAGCCATAACAATCATACAACACTTGAAACGTTTTGCTTAAATCACTCTGTTTGTAAGGCAAAAAATGAATATCGTTAAATTTGGCAAAATACACCACCAGCATATCTTGAGTCGGAGTCAGTTTCGGTCCTTGCATGACAAAACAGCCCAGTTGAGATTCTGGATTTAAAATGGTCGCGCATTCGGCTTGCGAGAGCGCATTCGGTACCAAATACAAATTACATTCATCTCCATCGAAATCAGCGTTCATGGCTTGCACCACTTCCAAAGGAATGCCAAAACAATCATACTCCCAACCCGGTGAATGGACTTTTAAAGCAATAAAATTTCCGGGTTGTAACGAGGGCATCCGATTCAAAATAATCCATTGATTGTGGATATTAAATTTTTTCACCACGTGGGCTGGAAGTTGAATTTGATTGGGGCGTAAACTGGCATCCGGCACAATCATGCCTCTCATGGATAAGATGCACCTTTTCCCAAACGCTACTTGTCGAATCAAGGTGGATTTTCCGCACGACCGACGCTGTAAACTCCCGTAATTGAGAGGGGTTTCTAAAATTTGTTTGTAAAATAAACCCACTTTACTGGGAGATTGAACAGTTTGGGTCCGACTCGTCATGGGTAACCCTTGCACAAACTTCATAATCTTTTCATACACCAAGGTGGACACCACTTGCCAAAAAATGGGATCCGGTAACACCAAAAAATCTTGATCCATTTTCAATTGGGCTTGAGCCTTTAAACGTTTCAGAATGGGCAGTTCAAACGCATATTTAGGGGTAGGTACGGCAAACGATTGAACGGGATACGTTTTAAATTGATTGTTGTAGTAAAAATGGCCACAGCACAAGGTATAAGGAATGAGGGGTAAACATGTCTTGCACACTGAACACTTGTCCGCAAAAGGATGATCTTTGCGCCAAGCTTTGAGCAAATCAATCACTTGTTGGGGTGTTTTTTGAACAGGACAATCGTTTAAAGACAAGATTGAAAAAGAATACTGGTCCACCGACATGTCGCCAGAAAATTATCCGAGACGTAGAGATGGAAGTGAATATTATTCCAAAAGAAAGAAACCTTTTATCAAGGATCCCTTGTCGGGAGCGGAACGGTATGCTAGAGATAAAGACGGTAATCAGTTGTACCCAAATTCAGAGAAACCTTTTGCTAGAAACAAACACAATGAAGAATATTATGCCAGGGATGTTCAGGGAAATGAATGGTATCCCCTTCAACATGGAAAATCTGTAATCATACAGGATACGAACGGCAGGTTTTACCTTGCCAAAAGGTCCGATGGTAGGGAAAGATACCCACGAGACGCCAAAGGAAACGAATATTATTTGCAGAAGGATGGGAAACCTTTATTATTGAGAAAAGAAAATGGAGAATATTACTTGGCACGAAACCGCAAAGGGTATAAATTAATTCCTTGGAATTTATTAGCCGCGTTTGCGAACGATAATGAACCGTTCTTGTTTACAAAAGATGTTTTGGGAAATAATGTCTACGTTCGCCAGTCAGAATTGCCGCAAAAGCTAAGTGCGCTATGCAATTGCGTGTGTAATATATTATTTGATTGTCCAAAAGCCTTAAGCGCTTTAGGATGTTGCTTGCTCAAAGGAATTTAAACCTTGGAAGTAAAAAAAAAAAAAAAAAAAAAAAAAAATTTTTTTTTTTTTTTTTTTTTTTTTTTTAATTTAAAAATTTTACCTGTCTGAGCGTTCTAGAGTCAAGAAAGTCTCTTCACCATGTTACCGCTTACGTTGTTGAAATGGAAAAGTCGTGATGTCTCTCCCAAGAGTCATAGTTTCTTGATTGATTTCAACCAAATCCACGTTCGCAACTTATTTCTCTTTTGTTTTGCCCTCAGCATTTCCCGTCAATATTTTGGTGAAAACATCCACTGTCAACTGGATGGTCACAAAGTGAGTCAGTCGTTTTTGGACACCAAATGTTTCATCAATGGGACTTTGACCAATTTTTCAGGCGTGGAGAACCCGATTCTTCCCGTTTGTATCATGATTATTACCAATGGGTCTCCATTGTGCTGTTGTTACAAGCCCTTTCCTTTCATTTACCCTTTCGACTGTATTCCAAAACCCTTCATTCCTATGTACAAGAGTTGACTATTCAGAAAGTGGAACCCTCTGAATACGATCGAGTGTTTCAGGTCATTACCGCCTCTCAAGGCCATGGCATGTTTTGGAAACTATGGACCTTGGAATGTGTGTATGCTGCACACCTCCTCTGCCAAATAGTGCTGTTAAATGTGTTCTTTCATCGTGTGTGGTCCTTATCCAGCTGGTCCTGGTCTGCCATTCCAATGTTGTTTCCGGACATGGGAACCTGCCTCTATGACTATTTTTCAGGGGGAGGGCAAACGACCGGAAGGTTTCGTTGTTTACTCCCTCTGAATAGTGTCTACCGAAAAATATTTTGGGTGGTGTATGGTTTGTTTGCCAGTCTCCTAGTGCTGCATACAATCTTTTTTCTGTATCGTCTGCTGCTCACCATACGAAAAGGTCCAAAATGGATCAACATGTGGTGGAGTCTGCAAATTGCTACCAGCGTGTCAAAAAGCTGGCACGGGAAACAAGTGTTGCATAAAAAATGGAGACGTTACACGGACAATGAAACGGACTATGTCAGCATGGAGTTGCAAAAAGTAGAATGTAACAATTAAAAAAATAAAATGAAACTGGGAATGAATGCTTACAACCAGAAAATACAAATTACAAATATAATTGTCAAACAACTGACAATGTAAAAAAAAAAAAAAAAAAAAAAAAAAAATTTTTTTTTTTTTTTTTTTTTTTTTTTTTTACTATATTACATCGTTCAAAGTGTCAACCGCTAGAATCAAGTATCATCATGGACAGTCAACTCTGCCTCAATGTCTTTACACGAGAGATGGAACAACACGACAATCCCCATTTGACCTTTGAGACGCTCGTCCTGCGCCTTTTGAAACGCGTGTCTCACTCCTTCCATCTACCCTGGTCCCACGTCTTGGAAGTGTCTCGCCAAGCGCCCTATTTGATGGATCCCCATCTCCACCAGGATTTGCTTCACATTTGGACTCTCCGTTCCAAACAGGCCACGTTGGATGAGCAGCATTGCGTCGAGCGTATTTTGGGTCGAGACAATGTGCGCTCCTCGGATCTGATCAAGTTGGCGAGCATTTTACAGAAAATCAGCGATCCCAAAACAGTGTACGAATTCTTTGCCATGGACGGCTACCAGGGAGAGGATCCCAAGAAATATATCGACCTGTTTCGCTACGAGGCCGAAGAGGCGCGTGGCAAACACGTCCGAGCCGTCCGTCAGTTGTATCGCTCGGGGCTCGTGCAGACCCCTCACGAATGTCGATCCTTTTTGGAAAGTATTTTTGAGGGAACGTGCCCCGAATCGAGAGACGGGTACGTGGTCCAAGAGCAGGTGGCGGAGATTGCGGAATGGCGCCGTGAACAGCAGACGAAAAAGAAGCGACCCCTGGAGACCAAAGAAGAATGTGTCAAGAAAAGTGCTCCTGGAAACCCATAGTTGAAATTTCATAATTTGAAATAGTAAACCCATAGTTTGAAACCCAAAGTTTGAAATTGTAAACCCATAGTTGAAATTCCATAATTTGAAATAGTAAACCCATCGTTTTAATTCCATCGTTTGAAATGCATCGTTTTAATTCCATAGTTTGAAACCCATCGTTTGAAATTGTAAACCCAAAGTTTGAAACCCATACTTTGACACCTAACCAACAAACTGTTGTCATCTCGTAGAAAACAAGGTGGAGAGATTATGGATACCATGGAATCCACATCTTGGGCCAATGCTAAAACTCCTTTGCAATTCATCTCTCGTCACCAACCAGGAGGACTAGCCGCGTTGGCGGTGGATGAATCGGAATGTGTGGTCGTCATGGACACACTCTGGTTTCGATATCCTCTCGTGCCTGAATGGGAGACGCGAGTGATGGCCGCGCTCGTGGAATGTAAAATCATGGACGTGTATGTGGCGGGCTTGTTGTTGTCTTTGAAAAGAATGGCCCCCGAAGAGATGAACGTCTATGTGGACCCAGAACCCAATAAATTGAAATATCCTTGCAAAATGTGCCATAAAAAGAGTTGTGCCGTCACCAAAGCCTATTTGTTGTGGAGACGTTTGACGAAACGAGAACCCTGTAATCTGATGCATGGGGACTCTTGAAAAGAAGGTTAAACCCATCTCGTTAGGACCCGAGGTTGGAGAAAAAGGAACCCTTCACGGATAAATCTCTAAGATTAGTATTGAATCATGAAAAAACTCACCTAATGTTGTGCAAGCATGACTGGATATCATTTCATTGCATCCCAGAGTACAAGAAATGTTTTCCAAAGAAAAAGTGTATTAAAGAAAAACTTTTGAAAACAATTACCAAGTCAAGTAAAAAAAAAAAAAAAAAAAAAAAAAAAATTTTTTTTTTTTTTTTTTTTTTTTTTATAGTGTTTAAAAGATTGAGCTTTCAACTCAAGCTTTCATTTTCTTTGCAGTGTTGTAAACATCATCATTATGACTTTGAATCTTTACTAGGTCAATTGAAAAAACAACATTCCCTTTTTTTCATAAACATTTCTCCTGTGACCGAGCTTTCATGTACACTCAAAACCAAGCCATGTTTAGTGATATTGCCAATCAGTTTTCCAAAGAATTGGAACCTCTGCGTTTACCCTTGGAACACATCCCCCCTTCCCAACGGCCCTTGAAACTCTCCCAATGGATTCATTACATTCTCCTGTCCAACCATATCAGGCTCACTATCAAGTTAACCTCCCTGATACAAAAGAATGTGGACGCATTGTCCGCACCCCACCCCTCTGACATTCAACACTGGTTGGATGCTTTGAAACCCGAGGGAAAGATCAATTTAGTCACGGAATCCTACCTCCTTTTGTTGTTTATGTTGCATCTACGTTTCATCTATGAAAAGTTTCCAGTGAAAATGTTTGAAATTAAATTGATTGCTCTCAAAGTGGCCGAATCCCATCTGAACGCTCTGGATCAAGACCGTTCCCGTCTCTATTCTGTGGCGATCCTGGGTCTCTCGGCTATAGTGTTGGGGGGATGTTTATACAATTATGCAGATGAAGAGAGCGTACATTCAAGAGGCATGGGCAAGAACGGAAAGAGATTCTTTGGAGGGGTGAAAATGACTGAAACACTATGCAGATGAAGAGAGCGTACATTCAAGAGGCATGGGCAAGAACGGAAAGAGATTCTTTGGAGGGGTGAAAATGACTGAAACACTATGCAGATGAAGAGAGCGTACATTTAAGAGGCATGGGCAAGAACGGAAAGTCCTAAAGAGATTCTTTGGAGGGGTGAAAATGACTGAAACATTGTCCAAGAAAGTAGACTAAAAGAAATCAAACATTTTTACTCTATCAAAAAAAAAAAAAAAAAAAAAAAAAAAAATTTTTTTTTTTTTTTTTTTTTTATTGTCCTAGTACAAATTCTTGCAAGCTTTAATTTGTATTCACATTCATACCAGTGTTGTCGAATTGACTTTTATTCTAGAGTCTCAACCAGTGTGCAGGAAACTGCCAAAAGGCTTCCTACCTAGCCTATTGATCCCTACTAGGATGATACGTTCCAGACCCAACGATTCCAGCTCTCTCCATGACGAGCCTGGCCCACACGAAGCCAATGCTTCTAGCTCTCTCCGTAGCGAGCTTTCCCCACACGAAACCCACGATTTCAGCTCCCTGAGTAGCGAGCCTTGCCCAAGCCACGATTGCTCTATCTGTTTAAGTAGCGATGATACGGAATGGTACCTACTGAGTCAATGTCAGCACAAGTTTCATTCCAATTGTTTAAAACAATGGGTTACAAGCGGTAAAAATACATGTCCCTTTTGTCGTCGTAAATTATGTAAACGAGATAAAACGGCTATTGGATGTGGTCCATCTGGATACAGATTTCGTATTTTTGGAGATTTACTGAGCGGTGAACCCTTATGGGTGACTGAAGCCATCTCTTCCGACACGGAATCGGACCTGCCTTCAGATTCTGACATGGAAAGTGTTGCTGAATCTGAAAATGAAGATGTATCCGTATTAGAGTTGTTACCCAACACAATGGGTCAATTGATAACAGAGATTCTTGAATCTGTCAATAGATTCTAACATTGAAAATGGTGTCGAATCTGAAAAGGACCTGCGTTGGGACCCAACACAATGCACTCATTTATAACAGATTTGTTTAAACGTGTCACTAGACAGGCTTAAACTTTTCACTAGACACCCAAAAGAGAAGGATGTACCCTAATGGACCCTACAAATTTCCTACAACCTTACAAAAACAAACTAAGAATGCAAGCATGAAACTCTGAAGCTATAAAAAAAAAAAAAAAAAAAAAAAAAAAATTTTTTTTTTTTTTTTTTTTTTTTTAAATTCATCTTTATATGCAAGCTCACACTCTATTCATTTATTCTCAGCTGCTCAATTTTTTTTCTTGTCATGGCTACCCAACCCAATTGCGACTATCTCGTTTCCATCGAATGGATGCGCTACCAATCCCAATGGGTTCCTTGTCGCATCTTTCTTCAAAGTCCGTTTGATAATAAACAGGTCGAGATTCGTCCGACTCTGGGAAGCTTGCAATCCTTTACCTACTCTGATGTCCTCCGAAACTTGCAGCAAGCTCCTTCCCTGTTCAGAGACCACAATGGTTGGGATCACAGTGATATCGTGCGAGTACCTCAAGACGAGTTGGAACACTTTCTCAAGTACCATTTGGTCAAAGATTATTTGGAGAGAAACAACCACGGATGGGAGTTGGTGATTGGAGCCACCGATCTCGCCACCTACATGTATTTGGATCCCATTCTACCCGAGGTGATGCATTATGTTGGAAAAGAGCACCAAGCGGATGACATGGTCCACGAAACGATGAAACAGTTTAACTGGGAGGGACAAGTCACCCATGTGTAACCTCCTACCCACTTGAAAAAAAATTCCAAACGAATGGACCCAGTAGAAGAAAAATGTCAAAGAGAGAGAAAATGTTGACACGTGAAGAGAAAAAATGTATAAGCTTGAAGCGAAAAGATAATGTGTAAGCTTGAAGGAATGGTAAAAAAAAAAAAAAAAAAAAAAAAAAAAAAATTTTTTTTTTTTTTTTTTTTTTTTTTTTTTTTTTTTAGAGAGAGAGTTGAAATACTTGAGCGAGTCTTGCTACTCAAGACACTTTTATGATGATTGAAATTTACAAATCACATGGTCGTTATTACATTATTGTTCCACGAGTCATCTTTCCCACCTTTGTGGACAAGTATGTATTACCGTGTCGAGTCGGCACTCGTCTGGAATTTTCTAGTTTACCCCTCCATTTTTTTTCTCCTGGTGTTCTCAAGTGCCAATTTGAACGCACCGAGACTGGATTTTGGTACAAACAGAACCATCCTTTGATCACTCCCCATGTCACGGAGGAGGGCACGGTGCCCTTGGAGGCCATGCGAGACTCTATTCTACCTACCCTCGTCTCGTATTTTCCCCAATTGACCCTGACCTATCACGACACCACCCTGGATGTGTGGCCCCACACCAACACCTTTTGGGCCCTAAAGCGATTATTCCCTCATCATTGGAAGGTAAATGCGTATCTGCAAACGAAATCGTTGAGACGGCTGAACATCAGGACCAGAAAGTCTTTACCAGCCTCAACGATCTGTTGTTGGGGGAAGAAGATTGGGTTCGAGCCCTGTTGCCGAATGGAAGTGGTGAGCCCTAAGCAAGACACGATGAGTTCCCTGGTCATGCGCCACGAGAAGAGCACCACGCGGAATACACCTTATACGATTCCTTCCCCTAAGGAGGGTCAAAAACATTTTGAACACGAGATAAAGTTTACGTGGCAAGAAAGAGATCCTCAGGTTCCCCGACCCGTGGCCGTCGTGAGACCCATGACTGTACTGCAAAGGGTGCATGTGTCACCCTCTCCCTCGAATAGACCTTCACCTCCAGTGGGAACCGTTTTGCAAAGAGTGCATGTGTCACCCTCGAATAGACCTTCACCTCAAGAGGGAACCGTTTTGCAAAGAGTGCATGTGTCACCCTCGAATAGACCTTCACCTCAAGAGGGAAGGAGAAGATGGACCTTTACACCGGTAGTGTAACAGAAGGATTTTAAAAGTTTTTTTCCACGACTGTAAAAAATGTTGTCTATTGTCCAAGTCAACACATAAGCCTAAAAAAAAAAAAAAAAAAAAAAAAAAAAATTTTTTTTTTTTTTTTTTTTTTTTTTTTTTTAAGGCTTATGTGTTTGACTTGGATCATCTTAAATTTCCAGAATTATTTTGGTGTGCTGCTGACATGTCTCTCAGGACGCTTTACACGTGTATAGATTCCTCCAAGGATATTGTCGTCCGTTGTCCCCTTTGCTTTGAATCCATGACCTTTGGTCATTACTATTACACCCATGCTTTGGAAGAACATTCTTTAAAGAATCGCCTCGAGTGCGTTTTTTGCATGGGATTGACCTCTTGGCCTCGTGGGCAAAAAATGAAGCGTGAGAATATAAAACATGTCGTGGAATGCTTGAAAGGCTTTGTGGCTCAACGGAAAGACGATGACCCCCTCCCGGATGACGACGATTCAGACGTCCTGTGCGAGTGCTATTCCTTTGTCTCGACGCCCCACTCCCTGTATGATCGTTGCAAAGACCCCACGTTTGTTGGATTTTACGATTCCGTCTTTGAAAAACCCGACTTTTGGCCCCGTGGCATCGAATTTAGTGACGCCAGTGGTTTGGGAAAGGACATTCACGGCATCATTCAACGCTACCTGTGCCAAGACCTGGATTGGTTTCACATTATGGTGAAACGCGACGTCTTTCCTCACTTTTGTCAGGAAATGGAAGCCATTCGTGACGAATTGGTCCTTTTACCCTTCTGGTGTCTGTGTGACGGATTAGAGGGTCACATACAACATCGACACATGATTCTGGCTTGTGAAAAGGAGAGCTCGTTTCAAGACATTTGGAAACATAACATTCGTTATGATTTCCCCACATGGGACGGGCCAAGAAATGCGTCCAAATTCGAGATGCGTTTCACTTGGCTCGGACCCTGGTGTACGTGAGCCAGCCCAAGGCCACGTGTGATGGTAGGATCCCAGACAATGTAGAAGAAGGGACCTCCCATTTCCATATCAATCGACCTATGCATCCCCATAGCATTGCCGTTTTATGCACTCTGTTTCCCGACGGGATACACAGGTTACTCGCGGAGCAGAATGGGAACAAGAATGTGGTGCGGTGGGATCCCTATGCTCAACGTGGGCCAGACAAATGGCGTCATTTGAAATGGGGGGTCCCCATTCAAGTGACGGGTTGGAAGTTTATCCGTTGCAAGATTCCCTTGGAAGGCGAAACGTATTGGACGTTGTACGGTGACAAGAAAATACATTTCAAAGAGTCTCTTTACGTTCTCAAGGACGAACTGTACGTTTTGTCTCCAAAGCAACAAAATGTCATGAATCAAATTAAGGAAATGAAGGAAAAGATGCAAAAGGAACGAGACGATTATTGGAAACCCATCGTGGCCGATTTAAAGAGGGAATGCGACGTTTTTAAAAACGAGTGGACATTCAAAGAAAAAAAGTGGAAAGCCGAAAGAAATGTTTTGACATTGGAAAGAGACACCTTTAAAGCCGAAAGAAATGTATTTAAGATGGAAAGAGATGTACTACAGACTGAAAGAGATGCACTGAAGGCTGAAAGAGATGTATTAAAGACCCAAAGAGATGTATTAAAGACCCAAAGAGATGTATTTCAAGTCGAAAAGGATAGTTTGTTGATGGAAAATGTTGGACTGAAAAGAATGTTGATTCAGTAAACTCACATGAGATGGTAACACTTTTAGTGGCTTTCAAAGGAATTTCTCTTTGGCACCCTAGGTGAAAATACCTGCAACACATGTAACAGGGTTTTAAAAACCTCAAAGTCTGTCGTGAAACATGTGTACATTTTATGTAAAAGGTCGTAGTCTTGTACACTTTATGGACTCTAAAAACGTGTCGTGGTTTGGTCATTGTTTTATGACAGTTGTTTTAATCCATAAAAAATTTTTAAAAAGTGGTTTTTTTGTTGTTTTAATCCATAAAAAATTTTAAAAAGTGTTTTTTTTGTTGTTTTTTTGTAATTACTTTACTGTTTTATGAATACATACATCCCTTGGATGGGTGGTTGTTACTTTTCATGCCTTATGACACCTTTCTCTCTTGGGTCTGGTGGCCCCGACCCCTTTGAATACCTCTCATGTCCCTGGTTCAAAATGACGCCACCTTATTTACCCAAAGATTTTACCCTACACTCGTTACTTTTCTCGCTTTCCACGCGTCGTATCCACTTTTGCGCTCCACGTTGAATCGTGGGGGGCTTCTCGTAGGCCTCACAGGGGCCCCAGTGCCTTTACCGTTCCCCTATGGCCATCCCTGTCCAATAGGAAACGTCTCTCGTTTTACAGTCCTAGGCTCCCTACAATCGGTCGATTACCCTTTCCCCCAATGATTGAAAACGATCTTTTTTCAAACGATCCTCGGTTGTCAGACTCTTGTCCCCGGTTCTTTTTCACCTCGTGGTGTTTCCCATCGACCTTGCTCTTTTGGTCTGAATTTTATCCCCCTTCTTCTTTGTACCCTCCTGTTGCCTTTTTCAAGCAAAGTCTGTCTCACGTCGACATTCCCCTTAGAATGGCTCTTTTGGTCAGAGTTTTGTCCCCTCTTGTCGCCTTTTGACACCCAATGCCACCGTGCAGGGAACCGTCTGTCTCACGTCGATATTCCTCTTAGAATGGCTCTTTTTGTCATGCATTTTGTCCCTTTTGTTGCGTTTTGATACCCAATGCAACAGTGCAGCGAACCGTCCGTCTCACGTCGATATTCCTCTTAGAATGGCTCTTTTGGTATGATTTTGTCCCTTTTGTCGCGTTTTGATACCAATGAAAGTGCAGGGAACCGTCTGTCTCACGTCGATATTCCTCTTAGAATGGCTCTTTTGGTATGATTTTTCCCTTTTGTCGCGTTTTGATACCAAATGCAACAGTGCAGGGAACTATGCAAATGAACAGTCCATAATGAACAAACAAACTTTTTTCAAATTCCTCCGAAAAATATTTTGGAGGGACGCGAGAAAATAAAAAGTTTCAAACCAGACGAATGATTTAAAACGGGGGTGAGCCACAAATGAAATGGAGACTGTCAGGGGCATCATTTGAAATGGGGGGTCCCATGAAAGTCACGGGCTGGAAATTTTTAAAGTGTCAGATACCTTTGAACGATCCGAACGAAGCGTATTGGACGTTGTACGGTGGCAAGAAAATTGAGTTCCATCCGGGGTATTCCCTTCAAATTCTCAGGGATGAAATGTACCTTTTATCCCCAAAGCAACAAAATGTCATGAAACAACTGAAAGAAATGAAAGAAAAGGCTCAAATGGAAAAGGATCATTATTGGAAACCCATCATGGCTGATTTGAAAATGGAATGTGACGTCTTTAAAAACGAGTATAAATCCAAAGAAAACGAATGGAAATTGGAGAGAATGACCTTTAAAGCCGAAAGAGATGCTTTTAAATCGGAGAGAGACCTTTTTAAATTTGAAAGAGAGGTCTATAAATCGGAAAGAGACATTTTAAAAGCCGAAAGAGATGTATTGAAATCTGAGAGAGACATTTTTAAAGCGGAAAGGGATATATTCAAATCTGAGAGAGACATTTTTAAAGCGGAAAGAGATGTATTCAAATCTGAGAGAGACATCTGTAAGGCCGAAAGGGATGTATTTAAATCTGAGAGAGACATTTTTAAAGTCGAAAGAGATGCTTTTAAATTTGAGAGAGACATTTTTAAAGATGAAAGGGATGCATTTAAAACTGAAAGGGATAGTTTGTTGATGGAAAGCACGGGACTAAAAAGAATGCTGCTACATGGACAAACTACACAAAATGTCTAAAAAAAAAAAAAAAAAAAAAAATTTTTTTTTTTTTTTTTTTTTTAATACACTGTTTGCTTTTGAATAATACAAAAGTTTTATCATTAGCCTATGGTAATTACTGCAATAAAAGTGTCCCACAACCGTCACACCTCTTTTTAAGAGTAAAACACATGCTTTTTACAGTCCTTACCATTCAATGTTTCAAAACAGACTCGACTATTTTTTTTTAAAAAAAGTGTAACGCCTGGCTTTACAGTCCTTCCCTCTCGGTTTGAAAACTCTCTCACCTATTTTATAATCCTTTCTACCATGGGTCTCATCTATTTTGCAATCTTTACCCTTCAATCTATCCCCACCCTGCCTCCCATTCAAGTCTTTGTTCACTTGACTCCCAATGCTGCTCCCCTTTGATGCGCTTCTCTTTAGCCCATTTCCCCTACACTCGTTTCGTTTGAATCGTTCACTCCCCTAAAAGATGTTTCCATTTGAAAAAAGAATCCCTAGAAATATTCCTCTCTCCCATGATATTGCTCACATCCCTTTGCGTAGCCTCCCCAGGAACCGCTCAACCCTTTGCTTGGGGACGGCCATGACTGCCAGTTTCCAGGGCCCGGTGCTATGACCCCTCTACCCTTCACCTATGGCAATCCCTCGCCTCTCGTTTTACAGTCATTACCCTAGGTTCCATACAGTCGGTCGATACAATAGTTGGCACCCTTTCGGAAAATGATTGAACCTGGACAATGACCTTTTTTAAAGGATCCTCGGCTCTTTTTGTATGTCCCCTACGTTGTGGTCCCACGGCTCTTTTTGTCGAATCCCCTTTTCAGAGTCTCACTCCCCTAGCTCCTTTTGTAGAATCCCCTACGTTGTGGTCCCACGGCTCTTTTTGAATCCATCCCATCTCTTTTTCCCCTCCCCCGCATTGAGAGTCCCACGGCTCACTCTCCTGTTTCAAGTCCACCTGGCTCTTTTTGTATGAATTTTGTCCCCTTTTCATCTTCTTTTTACCCTCCTGTTGCATTTTATGCTCCCATCCACCTATGAAACAAAGTTGGTCTGAACGTCGAAATTCACCTTCCAAGGGCTCTTTTTGCATGCATTTTGTCCCTTTTGTTGCGTTTTATGCTCCCATCAAAGTATCCCTCAAAGTATCCCTAGAAAGCAGTTCAATATGCTTATCGAAAATTTTTCAAATTCCTCCGAAAAATATTTTGGAGGGACGCGAGAAAATAAAAAGTTTCAACCAGACGAATGATTTAAAACGGGGGTGAGCCACAAATGAAATGGAGACTGTCAGGGGGGAAATGGAGGCGTTTCCGGGGGCAAAGGAAAGGGAGACTGGTGAAGCGGGGGGTGAAAGCAGCGAAACATGAAATGGAGGCAGGGCAACGTTTTCAGGAGATGGATTCCAGGGGCCCCGGTGCTTTGACCGCTCTACCATACACCTATGGCAATCACTGTAAAATCGGAAGCGCCTTTCGTTTTACAGTCCTTACCATAGATTCCATACAGTCGGTCGAAAAAATAGTCGAGCACCGTGACCCTTTCCAAAAATGATTGAAAATGGAAAACGACCTTTTTGGAAAGGGGTCAGAATCGTGTCCCTTGGGGTGTGTTGATTGAAAATTTTTTCCTCTGAAAAAAATATGGGGCGCGAGAACAAAAAATTGTTTCATCCTGGATGAGGGGACAAATGAAATGGAGACTTGTCCCGCTGGGCAACGACCCATGTCATGGAGGTAGGTCAGGGAGGGACAATGAGACTAGTCAAGCTGGGGGAAAGCAGCGACCTATAAAGTGTAGGCATTACAACGTTGGTATGTCGAGAAAAGACAGAGAATCATTCCAATAGGGGTGTTGTTGGAACATGGGAGGCGAGCCATCTCACGACGTTGCCCTCTTGGCGTGGGGCCCTCGTCTACGTGAGTGGACCCTCGTGTGACCAGGGTCCTGACAATTTAAGCGTCTCATTTTCGCATCAATCGACCCTTGCACCCGTATAGTATTGCGTTTCTCAGTACCCTCTTTCCAGGGGGAATAGAAAAATGACTGTGGGAAATAAAAATGTTGGGCTGCCAAGCGTGTACGGGACCCATGGTATAATGTCCGATCCATGTGACGGCTGGAAATGTTTAAATTGTGTGATTCCCTTGTATCCGCGCTACGAGGAACGGAGGAACCTCTGCATTTGAATCTATACGATAATAAAATAGTGTATGTCGAGGAGGGAGCCGAGGAAAGAGATTTGATTCAAAGGGAAAAAGACGTGTTGAAAAAGGAACTTGACGAGTTGAAAACAAAAGAATATGAATGGAAAATAAAAGAATATGAATGGAAAACAAAAGAATATGAATGGAAAACAAAAAGAAAAATATGAGTTGAAAACAAAAGAATATGAGTTGAACGCTAAAGTACAAAACATGTCAGTTGAAAATAAAATATTGAAAAATTTGTTGCAAGGAAAAAGAGTGGATAGAATTTCTTTCAATACATGGCGTTGGAAAAACAATAGTGTAAAAAGGTTGGTTCGACCTCGTTCAACCATCTCTCAACTTTCAAGTTTACTAGCAAACCTTTGAAACTAAATCATGTAAGCTTCTCTAAAAAAAAAAAAAAAAAAAAAAATTTTTTTTTTTTTTTTTTTTTTTTAGAGAGGTAGAATGTTTTAAACTTTTTGAGCTCTGCCAAGAGTTTGGTTGTCAAGCTCCTGAAAGATATTTTAAACTTGCCTCACATTCTTTTTTTTGGCTTTTGCGATATTTTATTTTATTAGCCTTCCATTGTGAATCTTACACAATGTTCCAGGCACAGTCTCAAAAAATGTGTCAACCTTCCATTGTGAATCTTACACACAATGTTCCAGCCACAGTCTGAATCAATGTGTCAGAGTTTTTTTTTCTTGTCGTTTCCAAACCCCCGCCAATGGAAGAATGATTCCTGGTCCCGAGCTATGCTCCTTTCCAGCAAACATTCTCCCATGGCTGTTCCAAACCCTCAATTTGTATACTATATGGAATGTCACCCTGATTTGCTTTTCATCTTTCACATTTTATTGGTCTTGCACAATGTTCTAACAATTGTGTCAGAGTTTTTTTCTTGTCGTTTCCAACCTTGACTCTGAGAGTAGCCCAAAAAAATGGGAGATGAATGACTGGTCCCGAGCTATGCTCCTTTCCAGTCATCCATCTCCCATTTTTCTGGGGAATCCCCCTCCTCTACGAGGCTGCTCGTATGGGGTTGGGCGCCCTGCAGAGAGGACAGGTATTCCTCACCTCCAGGTGTTGCAGTAAACACCGCATGTGAAATACATGGCCACAATGTGTCTTTTCTGGCCAATGCATCGGACTCAGACAGATGGAACACGTCTCGGGTATTTGGAAGACGCTTTCGGGCCATTTGAGTGCAAAACAGCCATCCAAGACGGCTTGAGCCAAGAGAATCCAAGGGGCCAACGGTTGAGGTCCATGTCGCCTCCAGGCCTTGTACGCCAATCGATACAATTTGGGAAGGGCCAAGACCGTCCACAGAGCTTGCAGAAAGGCCCCCTTGCCTTGGGCCGCCTGCTGTTCGAGGTAATCACTGTAAAGTTCGGAAGGTTCAGAAGAGGTGAGACATTCAAAGGTGGGCAGGTCGTCGATGGGCTCGGGATGGGGCAACACTTTTCGTAAAAGGTCTCCCAGGTCCACGGGGGAAAGAGCAATGACGTCGGACGGAGTGAGAGTCTGTAACTGGGCTCGAAACTGCATCATAAAAGTAATGTACTCGGCCAAATGGGCCTCGTGGTATTCGGCCAGGTAGATTTGAAAGGCTTTGTCAGACTCCATTGTCTCGTATGAGGCAAAAAGGCGTCCGAATCGTGCTTTTGAGAGAAGAGCGACGCGCAGGAAGTGCTTTTGGATTGGCTAGACAGGAGGAAGATCCTGTGAGGGTCATGTCCGTTCTTTCAAAATGGATGGCATCATCTCCGGTCCCGCCGGAAGCCCTTTCAAGGTGGCAGAAAGAGTAGGATCCACGGGGCCCTGTCTCCAACATTGACAGTGAGCTCGTGTCAAACATTCGAGCGAGTGTAAAGACCCGTCCCGTACGACGACATGATTGAAGCGTTTCACGATAAAATAGTGTTCGGGGGCGTCAAAGACATTAAAACAATGGCAAGTGTCGGGTCCTTCCGTGCAGGCATCTGCACTATAGACACAATCGGAAAGATGGAATCCATGCTCGCTCAAGACCACCTGGACGGGAATGGGAAAGTGGGTCGCGAGTTGTTGAAATTTCACAATACCCGCTAAACGTTGCAAGCGTCGTCTATAAGACGACCAGCGTGAGACGTTGTCTCGCAAACCTGGGAGAATGTTTTTTTCCAATTTACCCAGGAGAGAATCGAACGAGGTCATCATGAAGAGAATAAGAAATGTTGACAACAGATCAAACCAAATGAAAGCTCGAGTGAAAGGCTCAACCTTTTTAAACACTCTCCAATCTTTCTAAAAAAAAAAAAAAAATTTTTTTTTTTTTTTTTTTTTTTAGAGAGATTGGTTGTAAACTTTATTTGCATCTGATAAATGTTTTAAACTTTATTTGCATCTGATAAATGTTTTAAACTTTATTTTTGCTTCTGAAAGATGTTTTAAACTTTATTTTTGCTTCTGAAAGATATTTCAAATGTTATGTACGTCTGAAAGATATTTCAAATGTTATGTGCGTCTGACAAATATTTCAAACTTTCCTTCTGAAAGATATTTCAAACTTTGTTTGCGAGATTTTTCAAATTTTATGTGCTTCTGACAAATCTTTTAAACTTTATTCGCTTCCGACAGAGGGTTTGGGAAACCCACTCTGGATCACGTCATACATCCTTTGCCAACGTTTACTATTTTCGTCCGTCCAATGCATGGCCCGGGGTAAATAGTGTTGTCCAATCTCTAAAATTTCTTTCAATCGTGCTTCGGTGGGTTCACCGCGCATCACTCGTTCTTGAAACACCATCGATTTCAATAAAACGTGAATCACACAATCATGAGGGGACTCTTTTCCCCGAGAACACACTAAACAATCTTGTTCACAATAACATGCATCCGAAACAGCAGACATGGTCGGACACGATAGATTGAAAAGAAACAAAATTTCAAAGCACACTACACTAGACGAGTAAATGAAATGAGGGGGTGGTAGAAGGCTTTTAAACTTAAAAGAACACGGAGTCCACGCAGCACAAGAAGAGAAAAACTCTAGCTAGACAAGAAATTAATTTATCCTTACAAAAAAAAAAAAAAAAAATTTTTTTTTTTTTTTTTTTTTTAGAGAGAATGTTTAAGAGCAAACACTTGACAGATTACATTTCAGAGCACAAAATTTGCAGCTTCTCTTTTTCAACATGACCGACCCGGACAATGTGTTGAGCCTGTTATCCGCCCTGGTTCCCCTTTGCCCTCCATGGGTTCTCCTTCACACCCAGAGTCTTCTCATGAGCCCCCAAAACTAAACTCTCCCCAAGACCCTCGACGACGTCGTTTCTCCTCGTCTCGACGACGCCCTCCTTATGCTTATCGATTTCCCCAGCACCACGCTCAAGTCTTTTTCCATACGCACGGTCTGGCCGTGTTGTGTCTCCGAGACCATGGTTTCACGCTCACCAACGGGGTCGTCTCGTATGCTTCGGATCGCGTCGAGGCGCATAAAGTGTTCAACTCTTTACATTATCTCAATGTCGGCACCCTCTGTGTGACCGATTCTCGTTCCAAGCAAGATTTTAAAGACATTCAAGCAAAATGGAGCGCTTTCAGTCCTTTCAAACGCATCCCCGTCATGCTCTTGAAATCCCATGCACGAGGCGAATGTCCCTTTTGCCACCAGACGCAATGTCATCGTTGGATTGCCGTGCAAGGCATGTGTTCCATACTCCACCAACCTCTCAACCCCATTTTTCACTCGCATCCGGCCTAACACGTCTATAAAAGGAGGACGCGGGTCGACGCTTCTCGTCAGTTTGCAGCATGGATGCCTTCCCAGAGCACCTCTCCTCCACCGTGGTGCCCGTGACGCTGCCCGAGAAACCCGATGCGTTGGAATATGCCGCTCAACAAGGCCAGGTGCGAGCGGGCATCCTCTACCAGGAGCCTCACGCCAAACGCGTGTTTACCTTATTTCGTCAAGATCCGTGGTACCACCAAAAGACGTTGATGGACAATTTCAAGCGGGCCGTGCTGGAAGCCAAGCACGTCAACGAATTTCGACCCAACGCGATCCTGTGGGAAAAAGTGTCCAAAAGCCTCTTGAAAAATCCAGATCGTTTGCTCAAAAATACCGACAAGAGGATGGTGTACATTTATGGCAACCTGTTTTTTGTGAAAAAAGACTTTACCTTTGGGTTGAGAACGGTGCACCCCGGAGAAGTGCATTTCATTCAAACGACGCACGTGCCCCTGCTGCTCTACGAACTGCCCCCTTCCAGTCTCCAGTGTCGAGCCCGACCCAACGTGAACGAGAAGAGTTTCGAGCCCTACGACCAAATGCTCTACCATCGGACCATCTTGGAGCCACACACGGCCTATCCGATCCCGGCGGGAACCCACTATTTGCTGTTGACGGTTCAAAAAACCGTTTTGGGTCTGGACCTGATCCCCGAATCCCTGCTCCCTCAGCTCCTTCAGAAGGGATTTCACCTGGGAGATTTTCGAAAAAAAAAAACGTTGGATCAAACCGCCTACAAGCTACCGCCTCCGACCCCAGTGCTTGGACTGAAGCGATCGGGGGAGGAGACGCGCCCCTCCAAGAAACGAGGATGCATCCAGAGACCTGTGCAGATTCCACAACCTGAGCTACTCTATCCGCCACCTGTGCAGATTCCACAACCTGAGCTACTCTATCCTCAACCTGTGCAGATTCCAGAACCTCAGCTCCTCTCTCCGCCACCTGTGCAGATTCCAGAACCTGAGCTCATCTCTCCGCCACCTGTGCAGATTCCAGAACCTCAGCCGATTCCAGAACCTGAGCTCATCTCTCCAGAGCCCGAAGCTGCTTGGCTCGACCAACTCCTAACGTCCTTTTCTGGACCCGAACCCTCGGTGCTCCACCTGGTGCCCTCGTTCTTTGATGAAAACAATGAACTCATCACCTTCCTGGAGACTTTTGAACACGATATGGCGATGGAGCCCCTGGACTTGTCAATGCCCAAACTCTCCCCTTGTATCCGACCTTCTGTTGGATTTAAAGCCATGCAACCTCTGAATCTATCTTGTAGAGTATGATCAATAAAAAAATGATTATTTTTTAAAAAACGTCTCCTTCTTTGTGTCCAAACATTTATTGGACCCGTTGCAAACAAAAAGTATAATTGTTTTAAAAACAAGTCTCCTTCTTTGTGTCTGAATGATACAACCTTTATTGGACCCGTGTCCAACAAAAAGTATAATTTTTTAAAAAAGCAAGTCTCTTTGTGTCAGAATGATCCAACATTTATTGGACCAGTGTCGACACCGCACGACGATCGTGTTTGGTAATTTGGGTCGCTGGCCCGATCGAGTCACGTATTACGAGCACGACTATCCTTACACCATCCTCTTTGAACCCAATTTCGGGGTGCACGTGCCTCGGTCGTTTGGAAAGACCGTGGTCGTGTTTACCAGTCATTTGGATTTGACGTGGGATCCAGGCGTCCAGTTGAGATTCTTTCAACTGGGTCGTCCCCCGTCTCGCCGAGTTTGGGAAGCCCATCAACCTCACAATAAGGAGGCCTATACGTTGAATCTCACAAACTGCACGCGCCTAGCGGAGGTGTACGTGAGACTATTAACGTGGTTGGATGATTGGGAAATGCATCGAGACGACCCCCTTCCTTGGCGCCTGGTCATGCCCCCAGCTTGGAAACGGGCGTTGGAACCTCACGTGGAACGCTCGCATCGCAAGGCCTTGGAATATGGGATGCCAGTTGACGTCACGCTCCTCGACCCTATATAAAGCCAGCCAGCAGAATCATTCTTTTTCAGAAGGATGTCTATCTATTTTGCTCATGCCAACTACTTTCTCCACCAGGGCAAGCCAGTGCCCATCGAGTTGTCTATTGCCACCCTTCCCAAGAATGGCAGTGATCCTCAAGTGCTCTGCATTACCGTCAACCATGACGGATTCGACTCCACGCCCCGAGACATGCGATACAATGCCTGCAAAAACGCTCGTCTTCGTCTGGTACGTCCCTTGCCCAAGAGTGTGCCTGTAGACTACCTACCCTATTGCGTGAGGGGCATGGTGGACCCAGGAGGTCTCATTGTCGTGAAAAGCTCCAAACAGCAAAAAATGTTTAAAGAGTTGGGACTCGTCACCGTATGCTTGGAGATGCTGCCCAAATTCAACACCCTTGGCGATGGCACCTTTCCCAACCCCATGCATGATGACCTCCACGAGGAAGGGGACGTGTCTCATTGCACCATGCTGAAATCTTTTCAATTTGCAAAATATCTGCAGCAGTTTCAAAAGTTGCAGGCGGAATGGAAGGACAAAGTTTCAGCTTTGAGAGAGTAAAAAAAAATTGCCCAATGGCCCAAAAAAAGGGGGACCGAGTCGACACCAAAGTCGACTCGGTCCCCCTTTTTTTGGATAAAGGAAGGTGCCAAGGTTGGAGAGCCTCTCTTTGAAAACTTGTACTCTTCTGTGAAAACATGCCCAAAAAAACAGGCCCAAATCCGTAACTAATACCTAAGAAGGAACCTTTTGTGTTTTAATTCATGACGTCATGAATGGATGTAAGTATCATGAAAATGAATGGAAGGAAAGGATAGGATGCAAAAGGGTTGAAATATTTTTCAGAAGCAAATAAAGTTTACAACCAATCTCTCTAAAAAAAAAAAAAAAAAAATTTTTTTTTTTTTTTTTTTTTTTTTTACAGAGTGAGAAAACTTTTCAGAGTGAGAAAAATTTTCAGAGCAAAGAATAGTTTGAGTTTGACTGTAATTTCAAACATGTAGCGTGTCTTTGGCTCGGGGTCAATAGTATTTTCCATTGCATAAAATTGGCTCCAACCTTATAATTGGTTGGCTCACCGTGCAACATTTGTTCTTGAAACAAATGATTGTCAGCTTATAAATGTTTGGGAGTTTTATGTAGACTTGATACCCAACATTGACATTTAGCTTTGGTCAAACATTCTTTGGAATGGAGTGTCCCATCTCGTACGACGACTTTATCCAATTGTTTCACAATAAAATATTTTTCGGGTTCATCAAATAAATAAAAACAATGACAACAACCTGGGCCTTTAGTATTTTTGTCTCTACTATAGATGCAATCCGAGATATGAAGCCCATGTTCGTTCTGGACCAACTTGACGGGAAGAGGAAATCTGTTCAAGAGTTCTTGAAATTTCACAATACCCGCTAAACGTAGCAATTTTCGTCTATAAGGCAACAACTGGGAGGTGGGTTCTTGCTGCACACCTGGGATAATCATGTCTTCCAATTGAGAAAGTAACGTTTCTAATGAAGACATGACTCTCAGGAAGGAATGCTTACAATCAGGGAATACAAACAAAACTGTCAAACTCTTGGCAGATTGAACAGCTCAAAAAATTTTCAACCAAACTATTACTCTCTAAAAAAAAAAAAAAAAAAAATTTTTTTTTTTTTTTTTTTTTTTTACAGAGTGAGAAAACTTTTCAGAGTGAGAAACATTTTTAGAGCAAAGAATAGTTTGAGTTTGACTTCAAGTTGTCGAGTGTTTATACCCTACATTCAAGTGACGTCATGCGCAGTAGAATGTTATAGGACTTTTCATTTTTTTTCCAGTGTCTCATTTCTCATGGCATCGTGCTCGAACCTTCCATCTCGGTCTATTCCAATGGGATCGAGTTCTTTTCGATTCAAACCGTGTGAGTTTCCAGGCTCTCGAGACCCTCCTATGGGGGGTATTCCCAATGGTATTACAGGGTTCGACAGGACTCGTAGCCCACGTCCTACCCTGCGCGACACACGTTCCTAGGTGCCTTAGGAGCCCCACCATGTACCTTTGAATGTTTTGATGGTTCACTCCTTACAGACCCTCCTATGGGGGGTAGGGTCAAATCAATGGGAGGGTTGCCCTCTACTAGCGCGTCTCTTTCATTTGACATGCTGCAAACGCTTCTCGGTTCCATAGAAGCCGAGATTGGTTCGTACCTGCCGAGATTGGTTCAAGACAATGTTACACCTGTTTTTGAACCCTAGAGACCCTTCTAGGGGGGGTAGGATCTTGTAAGGGGTATCTTTCGAAAGAGCCTTTTATTCCAAACAGATGGATAGGTGACACGATGACCTGAGGGGTCCTGGGGCTGAGCAAGGTCCCGTTCAAGTTTCGCGTGACGCAAAAAGTGACCCGCACTCAAACCACTATAGCACAAAAACCATTCAAGGTGCGACATTGAAACCCAGTTTAAACAATGACCCATCGTATGGGCTATCCGAAAATATAAAAATATATACAAAAAAATCAAAAAAATCAATGAAAACAAGTAAAACATTACGTGAATAAAGAGGTCATGCGAGACTCACCGGCCCTTAAGGGGGGCTTACACACAAATTTTGTGGCAAGTGACCCCGAAAAGGGATAGAAGAGATGGAGCTCTATCGAATGACATCAGAATTGGCAAGGGTCGACCACTGGTGCGGGCACTATTCGCTGAAAACTGTTCAAAATACCTTATTTATAGGTCGTAATCCAAAATTATTTCGCTGTTTCGCGCTGCTGGCTGTTGCTATGTCTCACCAGACTAATTAAAAAAAAAAAAAAAAAAAAAAAAAAAAAAAAAAAAAAAAAAAAAAAAAAAAAAAAAAAAAAAAAAAAAAAAAAAAAAAAACATCCCCATAGCAGTTGCTCGACTGAGCTCCGCGAGCGAGGTCCTCCATTTTATATCCAACATTCAAGAGTGACATCACATTGTGCATGCGCAGTAGAGTTTTAAAGGCGCATGCGCAGTAGCATTTTATTGGACTTGTAATTTTTCGCAGCATTAGACTGGTAGTATGGAAGCTTTTCCCATTGGAACGCTATGGAATCAAGTCCAAACCTTCTATCTCGGTAAATTACGGTCGGATCGGGTCCAGACTTTTTCCCTGGGGGGTCATGGGGACCCCCCTGGTGAACCGGAAGTGGCGATATCTCGGCTCCTATGGGGCCCTCGTAGACGTGTGACCCGTCCAAAGATTCAGAATCGTTTGTAGTTTACAAAACATTCATCGGTTTGGACCTAGACCCCCTGGTTCAGGCACTAGGCTAAAAAAGGCCCTATGACCTACTTTGGATTTGCTCCTCACCTATCCGTCCGATTTTCAAACGGTTGACGTTGTTGGATAGCCCTTCACAGGGACTCTCGATATATACCACGGATCTAGACCTTGGGTCCCGGGTTTCGATCCTAGGCTCCAAACCATTTCGACATTTGAAAGGGACCTTGCTCAGCCCCCACACCCCTCAGGGCGTCGTGTCACCTATCCACGTGTTTGGAAGGGCGAGCTCTTTCGAAGGATACCCGTTACAAGATTCTACCCCCCATAGGAGGGTCTGTAGGGTTCAACACTGGTGTCCACTGGTCTTGAACCCATCTCGGCTTCTATGGATCCCATAAGCTTTTGCAGCATGTCAAATGAAAGAGACGAGCGAGTAGAGGGCAACAGTGTCACTGCTGTGACCCTACCCCCCATAGGAGGGTCTGTAAAGAGTGAAAAAAAACAAAATTCAAAGGTAAATCACGGGGCTCCTAGGGTGCCTATGAACTTGTGTGGCACCTTGTAGGACGTGGGCTTCAAGCCCTGTCGAACCCTGTACAATTCTAAAGTATACCCCCCATAGGAGGGTCTCGAGAGCCTGGAAAAGAACACAGTTTGAATCGAAAATAACTCGACTCGTATGGAGCCGATAAGGGAGGGTGAGCTATCAAAGGGTTGGAGGGCACGAGTAGATGACAAAACGACTCATGGTGTAGGCAGACCCCCCATAGGAGGGTCTACAGAACATGACAACTGGAAATTAAAATGACAATGATAATACACTTGGCACTTGAAGAACAACTTGAGAATCAAACTCAAACAGCTCTGAAAAGATTTCTCACTCTGTAAAAAAAAAAAAAAAAAAAAAATTTTTTTTTTTTTTTTTTTTTTTTTAGAGAGAGAGTAAGAGTTTGGTTGAAAATTTTTTGAGCTCTTTAATCTGCCAAGAGTTTGACAGTTTTGTTTGTATTCCCTGATTGTAAGCATTCAAACGTTAATCATTTACAACTCACAACAAACATGTATAAATCTTCTTCGACTTTTTTCAGGCATTTACATACCCATTCAAATGATCCCATATGTTGCCCACAATGTGACGAGGAAATGACAGTACTTCATTTTTATTCTACACATGCTTCCAAAGAGCATAGTTTGAATTTTCGTAAACAATGTGTGTTTTGTTTTGGACATCGACAATGGAATCATGGGGAAAAGAATCTTCCCGTTAATGTGAATCATGTGGTGTCCTGTTTGAAGCTATTCGTCACAAATGCCAAAACTATCGGGGCCCTTTTAAATGATAAAATGATAGCAGACAAGACACAGAAAGTAGAGGTGGTGGAAACATGTGAATGTCAACACTTTCAACCCAATCCTCGTGACATGTATGGTCGTCCCCAATCGCATGCTGTACGATTATATGAGTCTGTTTTTGAGAAACCCGACCTGTGGGAAGAGGGGATAGAATTTGAGGAAGCCAGTGGTTTGGGAAAAGATGTTTATGGTATTATTCAACGTTATTTGAGGAAAGACTTGAATTGGTTTCACTTGATGGTAAAACATGATATTTTTGATACATTTTGTAGGGAAATGGAAAATATTCGGGATCAATTTGTCATTTTACCCTTTTGGTGTTTATGTGATGGGTTGACATTTAAAACACAACACCGACACATGATTCTAGCGTGTGAACAAGAGAGTGCGTTTGAAGACGTCTGGAAAAGAAAAGTTCGGTATGAATTTCCCAAGAGCGGTCAGGCTAAAAAATGCGTCGAGATTAAAAATGCCTTTCATCTGGTGCGCACCATCGTCTACGTGAGTCAACCCAAATCGTCGTGTGACAAGGGTGAGATTCCTGACAATTTAAGCAATCTGCAACATGGATCGCATTTTCACATCAATCGACCCTTGCACCCGCACAGTATTGCGTTTCTCTGTACCCTCTTTCCAGGGGGAATAGAAAAATTATTGTGGGAGCAACTTGGAAGTAAAAATGTATCCAGTTGGGAAAAGGTTGCCAAGCGTGTACGAGACCCATGGTATAATGTAAGATGGGGGGTACCGATCCATGTGACGGGTTGGAAATTTTTAAATTGTGTGATTCCCTTGTATCCGCGCTACGAGGAAACGGAGGAATGCACACCTCTACAGTTGAATCTATACAATAATAAAATAGTGTATGTCAAGGAGGGAAATCAGGGAGCCGAGTGTTCCTTTCAACGCATAAGAGACGAAGTATATGTGTTGTCTCGTAAACAACAAAACATGATGAATGAAGTCAAGAAAACAAAACAAGCATGTGCCATGGACCACAAGCTGATATTAAGGTCAAAGATGGATGAAATGAAAGCGAAAAACGACCCAAAGCTCAACGAGATGAAAGCGAGAAACGACCTCATGGAAAGAGATTTGATTCAAAAGGAAAAAGATGTGTTGAAAAAGGAAAATGACATGTTGAAAAAGGAAAATGACATGTTGAAAAAGGAACTTGACATGGTGAACGCTAAAGTACAATACATGTCAGTTGAAAATAAAATATTGAAAGATTTGTTGCAAAGAAAAAGAGTGGACAGAATCTCTTCCAATACATGGCGTTGGAAAAACAATAGAGTAAAAAGGTTGGTTCGACCTCGTTCAGCAATCTCTCAACTTTCTAGTTCCCTAGCAAACCTTTGAAACTAAATCATGTAAGCTTCTCTCTCTCTAAAAAAAAAAAAAAAAAAAAAAAAATTTTTTTTTTTTTTTT
>BMAO01011853.1:0-37837 GCA_019973975.1 Trichonephila clavata
TTAATTAAATTTACTTAATGCATAAATAGTAACAAGCAAAAAATATATATATTTGATAGATAAGGAAAATGGAAAATTACCAGGAAAATCTTTCTATTTTGCCATTTAATATTGTGATTCTCTTACATGTATGTAATATTTATAGTAATTGTAATTATTTATTAAATGTAACTAAAATAAAACTTTCTTTGTTGACCTGAGTAGAAATTGACTTAAAATTTTTTATATGACTTGTTTTAAGAAAAAGTTGTGGCAAGAATTCGGATACTTTAATTTTTCGTTACTTATTACAGTATTATTTGATTTATTTTTCATCAAAAATTGGTAAAAATATTTTATATCCATCTTTTTTAATACCTAAATTTATAAACTCTCTCTCATTTAGAGTGTTTATATGTATATATATTATACATATTAAACATTTGCACGAAATTCCTCGCTTTTTAAATTAAGTTTATCATCGATTGAGCAATCAAGCACACTTATTCATCTTTCCAATCGTTGGAATGGCGCTCTACACACCATCATGCGGTTGGTTACACGCAGGCCTTTAACCACACCCGGCGCCGAAAAGCTGTACGGATGAAACATTACTGTTAATCAAATGGGGAAACAAGCTTCTGCCTTTTCCTCAGGGTAATATTACAGTTCAGGTATGTCATTTTTTGCAATTTTACAGCAAAATTTAAACTTAGTAGAGTATATGGAATTAAAGAAAGGTCGATATTTTATCATTGTCATGTTATGTTTGCGTTGAAATAACTGTAAAAAAATTCTTTAACAGAAGTTTATTGAAAATGTAACTGATTGAGAAAAAGCCGATTTTAAAACTAGACATTTCTTTAGGATTTATTTTTAATTCATAAAATGTTTTCTTTTTCTTTTATCATGATAAGTATAGTTGATATTATGTAGCTATGAGATGCTTAAAATTTACTATCGCAAATAACTGAAAGTTGTTCAATTATTGTTTTTTAATTAAAACAGAAAAGAAAAAACTATGAATATAGGTAAATTATCTAAAAGAGAAAGAGAAAAGAAATCCTTATTAATATGCAAGATGTTTTTCTTATTTCATTCGTTAATTGTTTTTATGATAGGTTTTAAGTTATGTACTCACTTTACCTTTTAAAGAATTGAATGGTTATAAGTTTTTGAAAATAACACACTGAAATTCCTTTTAATAAGAATAAGAGGCTTATAATTCAAAATGCATATATTAAGTATGGTTCCAAGAAATTCATTTCAAATTTTTCACTCGAAATTAGGGATACTTTTAGGGATATTTTAAACAGGCTCTGTTTCATTTTTCATTGACGTCGCACTTCAAAGTTACACTGTGGGGATATTGGTGACGGGTCTCAGAGTTTTGAACTCGGTCAAGTGGTGAGGTGACACCTGAGTTAGCACCCCGCTCTCTTAATTTCCATATCACGCAACGCGACGACTTTGACACTCCATTGAATTTAACGTTCAATATGCCCACTACATGGTGGAATGTTGGCACCCCAATTCCAGCATATAATTTGGCAACGAGTTCGCAAGCATACCTACTTCTCTACCATCAACCCCAATATTTTTATTAGGATATATATGTACTAAGTCGCTTGAACTTGACTTTAAACTACTTTACAGTATCATTTTGATGGTAACAAATAACACTTTCTCGTCTTTTTTAAGTTTATCACTCATATAATTTATACCAGTGGTTCTTAAACTTCTGATCATCGTGCTCCTTCCCATTATGTATCAGTCAGACTTCACGGACCCCAAAATTTTGACCACCCTCCCTGAATCCAACACATGGCTAAGTGATTTAAAGGTTCCTCAATAGTCCTAAGAGGGCCTCGGCTACTTATACAGACTTTTTAACACTTCTTTTTTTTCTTTTAAGAAAACAATAAACATCTAATTATATATGTACATAAAAATATTACAAAATGCTAGTTTCAAATAAATAAATAATGTAGGTGTAAATAAATAAATAATACCCGACTGAATTCGATTTGGAAATCGAGATGGAGGCAATCGTTATCGTATTGGCACTTTATGCGAATTAATCTTTGCACATGTGTTTGTAATATATATTTTTTTGAAAATATTACCTTGGAGTAATAAATATGTAGTTACAAACGATAAAAAAAATTAATATTACTGATCGAAATACATGTTCTATTAAATATTTTTATTGGAGACAATTTAGTAATCTAATCTAGGACGATACATCTTTCAATTTTTCTTCGAGGTCTTTAAGAGTCTGTAAAAAAGAGAAATCTTAAAATTAAATAAGAGACCTTCGCGGATCTCAGAGGGTTGACGGGCAGCAGTTAAAGAGCCGCTGATTTATACGTTTATAGTGTCCAATAAATTTAAAGTGCTTATTAATACAAGTATTTTTTTAATTTTATTAAATAAATAAAGAGGGAAAAAAGCACTTTTTTAAAGAAAGATATAAATACATATTTTTCAATACATGTTTCGGGCAGATTTTCATTCGACAGTAGTCGCTGTTTTTATGGTTCATAATCGCGTAATCAGTTCTGAAAGTAACGATTGTAAACATAGACAAGTTTGAAAAATAAGTAGCCAATATAAATAAATGAGCTGCATTTCTCTATTTGGGACGCGACTTTATAAATATTTAGTATCACAATATGAAGGAAGGTTTTTCAAATGTTTGAATACTTACAAAAGTCATACATGGTTGAGATTTTTATGTTTTCGGATTACTTTCATTGTTAAGTCGATTTACTGAAAAAACACGTATTTTCATATTTGCTCTTTTTACTAATTCCATTAAATGTCCCATTAATTTATACGTTTATAGTATCCAATAAATTTAAAGTTCTTATTAATCGAAGCATCTTTCTATTTTATTAAATAAATAAAGAAAAAATACACTTTTAAGAAAAGATAAATACATCTTTTTTCAATACATGTTTCGTGCAGGTTTTCATTAGACAGTACTTGCTATTTTTATGGTTCATAATCGCATAACCAGTTTTGAAAGTAACGATTGTAAACATAGATGAGCTTGAAAAATAAGTAGCCAATATAAATAAATGAGCTGCATTTCTCTATTTGGGACGCGACTTTATAAATATTTAGTATCACAATATGAAGGAATGTTTTTAAAATGTTTGAATACTTGCAAAAGTCATACATGGTTGAGATTTTTATGCATTCGATTACTTTCATTGTTAAGATCGATTTACTGAAAAAACGCGTATTTTCACATTTGCTCTTTTTACTAATTCCATTAAATGTCCCATTAATTTATACGTTTATAGTATCCAATAAATTTAAAGTGCTTATTAATCGAAGCATCTTTCTATTTTATTAAATAAATAAAGAAAAAATACACTTTTAAGAAAAGATAAATACATCTTTTTTCAATACATGTTTCGTGCAGGTTTTCATTAGACAGTACTTGCTATTTTTATGGTTCATAATCGCATAACCAGTTTTGAAAGTAACGATTGTAAACATAGATGAGCTTGAAAAAAATAAGTAGCCAATATAAATAAATGAACTGCATTTCTCTATTTGGGAAGCGACTTTATAAATATTTAGTATCACAATATGAAGGAATGTTTTTCAAATGTTTGAATACTTGCAAAAGTCATACATGGTTGAGATTTTTATGCATTCGATTACTTTCATTGTTAAGATCGATTTACTGAAAAAACGCGTATTTTCACATTTGCTCTTTTTACTAATTCCATTAAATGTATGATAAATTTCAAGGTTGCAATGTCAGTTACGGATAATTTGTTATAGATGTGCCTAAAATGTTGATAATGGACTCTGTTTTTTGATAAAAAACGAATGTTATATTCGATAATGTTTTAAACGGCCCATTATCGAAGTAGAAGTCACATAACTGTTTATCAATAATAAATGCTGTACACTTAGTCCATCTCTGCTATGTTTGAAGCTTGCGCAGATAATGGAATGGAGGTGTAATTGCGTGTTAGAGGTATAATGATAAATGAGAGAAATTCTCTTTTGTCACATAATTAGGACCGATCGATATGTTAGGACAAGGAGTTGCCATAGATACTAGTCCCATTTTTGTTCCCGTTTAGGAATGAGAAAAAGCTCGGTTTCGTAAATCAAGAACGGAAGGGTTACTCATGATTCGATCGAAAACCTGTATTCTCGAGTATTGCATGCAGCTCTTTCAAACTTTTACTGGGATCTTTCAGCAAGCGTAATCCAAATGCGTGCAAGTAATTTTCTTCCTTTCTTTCTTGATCGTTTCGTTTTCCCTCCCTGTTATATGCTTGTTCAGTTCGTATCATTAGGTATTTATGACCTCCAGTTTCTGTTATTGGAAATAACAGAAACTGGAGGTGTTTTAATGTTCTCTTTTTGTGTCATTCATTAAATATGTTTTTTTAAAAACTTTTTATAGACTTTCTTTATCCGTGCAATAATTATACTTGTGTTTGTATTTGCTCTTTATTAAATTTATAAATTTCATTTTAAATTCATTGCATTTGTAATGATTACATACAGTGACGTACACAAGGGGAGAGTTTGGGGATTCATCCCCCCCCCCTCTATTTGACTAACACATTTTTAATTTGCGCCGTAGAGATTGTCCCTTTTCGCTTATAACTACGTGTTTTTGGATGGTAATCTCTACCCCCTCCCCAATAAGTGATGTCTGTAATTGCTTAAATACTTCTCGTTCATTTATTTTATATATTTTTCATATATTTAATGTTTTTGTATGTTTTTATGTTTATACCATATGTATATTTAATACATTTTGATTTTGATGCATTTGACTCAAAACGCATTGAGATATTTAATATAATACTACAATGATAAAAATACCTCTTAAAATAAAGAAGTGCACTTTTTGCTCTTCCAGTGACATTCCGTAGTAGTCAAATTCTTAATTCTAATTTAATAAACTCATTTTTGAAAAAGCTGTTAAATTGTTTCAGAAAAACATTAATATTATTATACGTTAAGTAGAACAATGCTATTGTTTCATCCATCTATTTAAAATTCAAATTTTAAGAACTATATATCATAAAGCAAAAAAATGATGGTTTGTTAGAAAATATATCCAACAATTAGGTAAAATTCTAAATATTAAAACCAAGAACGTATTAAAAAAGTTAATGTGTCAAAATCTAAAGCTATTAGGTTTTCTAAAGATGCCATCTTTTATATATATGATAATACTTAAATTCTGCTCACCATTTAAATTTTTTATTTACTTTTTGGAAATTTTAGATATGTTTTTTGAATTTCTGATTTTTTTAAAATTGACTTCTATATGCTGTTGTTTCAATTTCTGTATAACATACTTTAAAATTTGTCATATTTATCTATTAGAAAACTAACTATTCAAATACACGCGTAGATCTTAGGATTGACTAATATTCTCAATATTTTGGTTTTCATTCATTCATAAATTCTTTTTTTATACTATTATCTATAAATTTCCTGATGAAAGAGAAGGTTAGGATCCTGTAAAACAAATGCGTCAAAATTAAAGGCTAACTAGGACTAAACAAACAAGGTTTAACTGTACGGTGGACAGCAAAAAAAAATCAATAGTCATAGAAATGTAATCTTATTTTGAATAATACATTATAATAAACGTAAATAAAGGAACAAAAAAAAAAATAATTACTATTTACGTCCTGATACTTGACAACCCTTCTCTTCATTTATCTTTCCTATTTCGGGAGAAATTTTATTTTATTATGTATTATTGGGGACAATATTTTCGCCTGGCCGTAAAAATGTTCATTGTGGGCCGCTAGTTTGACACCCCTGTTGTAAAACAAGCTTAACCCTAAGTCTGTGGCAGCTTTAGAAAGAAAACAGAGATGTGGCTTGGAATACTAATAATTTTTCTTCGTGTTTTAAAGTTAAAATAATAATTTACAGACTGTTTATTATAATAATTTATCTGAAAATATACTATGGTAAGATATCTGGTTACTTCAGAAATTATGTAGTTCACATCTGAGATATTTATATTAATTAAATAATGTCTATAGTGTTACCTTTTGGAAAACTCAAACGTAAATTTGACGATTGGATTTTTAATTAAGATCGTTGAAAGGGTTAAATAAAATGGAATTATTCTTAGAGAAGTATCAAAGTATAAATAAATATCCAAAATTATATTCTGTAATTTTTATTTTTTCGAAAGGGTACAATTTCTAGTATTTCTGGATTAATAATTAAAAAATCGAAATTATTCAAATATTTAAGCTCAAATGCAATTTTTCACAATTGCTGTAAACGTTTAAAAAACAATACTGATATGCAAAGGGAAAATTTAATTTCTTTATTTAAAAACGAAGATTAAGTAAATATTAAAAAGTTCACATTCTCATGAAAGTAATTACAGAACATTGTATTTTTTATGGTTTTGAAACTTTAATTCAGATTTTTGTCTCACGTTTTATAAAAACCGATATCCTTTCAAGATATTCCGAAAGAGGAATAAAAACAAAATTTTACATAAAATTTATCACGTAGCATTATTTTTGAGGTACCGTATTCTGTTTTACTTCTAACTGGTCACACAAAAAAGTTACAAGGGAAGTCAACAATGTTTATAACTGAAATAATTTAAATTGACTATTTTAAGGAAAACAAACATTTAAAAAATCAGTTGTTTATTTAAGTTCTAAATTAAAGCATAAGTTAATTATTTTCTTATCTTCTAGTTAATTATTTTCTTTTCATATCTTCTGAGTTAATTTTTCATTGCAAAATGTACTTGAAATATTATTTAATAACTCATAGTAAGCAACCTTTGTGGAAAAAGAAGAGTGATCACTAATCCTCTTGGGGAATCCTTATCACTAATCCTCTTGTGGAAACTTTGGGGCTAGCTTTCCTGTTAATTCACAGCTATTCCTCAAGAAGAAACGTTGATATTTAAATTAGTTTGACTATATAAAGTCAAAAAAAAAAAAAGGTTTGTAAATGTAAGATAGAAGGAGCCGGAGAACGTTGCGGTGATTCGTAAGTGAGATTTATTTCCTTACCACAACGTGAGTTTAGGAAGGAGTTTATCATTATAATAAATTAGTAGATTAAGGTTTAAGAATCTAAGATAGATTGAATTAAATTAAACAGATCACTTGCTTACTTAGAATAGATTGCTCTCTTATATATATATATCACTCCTGCGGTCTCCTCTTGTGGTTGATTAGTGTGTTTGAATAGTAATAAAATAATAGTTATTATGGAAGTTTCTGGTGATGCTTTGTTTCCCCCACACCCTCATTTAGGCAAGACGGTGAAGGAGCGGATCCAAATAGGTCGCGCTTACAGAAGAATATCTCTATTACGACTTTTAACTTTTTTGAAACGCATATTTGTAATTATATATTTATCTGAATTCATATATAAAGGATTGTTTGTATGTGAGATGTGACGCAATGACTTCAAATGATTAATGCAAAAAATTACCCCTTGGTCAAAATCTAACCTCAAATACAAAAAAAAAAAATACACTTAGATAACGTATTTACTATGTTTACGTTCTTATTTTTTGTATTGTAGTTTTGTATTTACGTTATAATTTGCCAACATAGCCACCGAGAGTTTTCTTAGGAAAAATATGTTTCAATGCACACTAAAAGCTATGATTTAGAATTAAATATAATAGCACCCGGTACAATTTTATTCATTATTCAAAAATTATGCATAGATGTTTTGGAATATAGGCAGAAAAGAGCCATTTATATCCCTCATGAGCTACGCAATGGGGCTGCGGTAGCCTAGTGGTCAAGGTATCGAATCATGGCTGGCATGTCATGAGCTCGAGCCCAGTACCACAAATGACCCGTCATGTAGGGGAGCAATGCACGTTAAATCTGTCGAGAGCTCAAACGTCCTCCCGTTGGTGTGGTAGTTAGGAGAGGAGGTGCCAGCTGAGGTGTCGTCCTCGTCACTTGACCATGGTTCAAAACTGCAAGGTGCGTCGCCCAAAGCCCCCGTGTAGCTAAACAGAGTGACGTTAATATTCACTCACTCATGAACTAAAAAATAAGTAATGTAACATTGTGTGTTTTTTTTTCATTATTCACAAATTTGAACCAAAGTTGCTTCTGTTTCCAACAAAAGCAATTTAATTATATTAAGTAAGTGGCGTAAAATAGTATTTACAATATTAAACTGTGTAAAGGATTTTCAACAATACATCATATTTATTGTAATCCCCTTCAGTGTAATTGAACTGGAATGATATATTTATTACTTCTAGAGAGAGAAAAATATTCAACAAATATTTCTCAAATTGCACATTTTTGTCAAACTTGAGACTTTTATCTATCTTAACTTGCGATAAACAAAAAGGCAATTTGGGAAATATTTACTTGAAAAAATAATCTGGTTACAACATGTTTATGTAGGATATTATCAAAGGAGTCTTAAATTATTTCAAAATAAAAATAGTTAATGTAGCAAAACACATAAATTAAATAATAAAACAATTAATCAGAATTAATTAATCAAAACTCTCTATCTATTTTTGTCAAAGGAACATACTCTCAAAATCAAAACTTTAGAACCAAATAATCTCAATCTCTGTAGCTGTTTGTAGAATTCGTTTTCATTAGTTCATATTTAACTTTCACAGTTCTATTAATACCTTTCATGTTTGTTGAAAGCAGAGAACACATTACACGAATTGCGACAACTTATTTACAAAAGTACTTATTTTGTCAAAGACTTTCAGAAAAAAAAAATACCATTGCGTGACATGAAAGTTGTGAGCTTCAAATGTTGTTGTTAGGGTTCCTTGGAAACTGCTCAATTCTTATCATTATGTTAAGTGCATCAAAAAACAACTTTCAGTTAAAACGAATTCATTCGTGTGAATTAATTCTATAGATTTCTCATATTTAATTTTCATGCGTTTTTACCAAATGAATACAAGAAGTTTACGTGCCAGATTTATGCATTGCGTATGCATTTTATCGTATGTTGCTTTGCCGTTATTGGCAATTTTAAGAAGATTTATATTATTCTTTTAAACAAAATATTTTACATAATGCAAATAAATTTTGTAAAATTCTGTATTGAGATGTTTTATACATTTTCCATGATATATACTATAATTTAAAGCCTTACATTGAATCTGTTTTTTAAAACTTGTTAAGAAAATATTTGTTTTCACTCTTAATTTCTGTATTGAAAATATACCCCAAAATATTTTATCCCTCGGGTAAATGCTCTTCCTTTTTGCTAGTTATTTGGAAAAAGGTTTGATAAAAGTTGAGTTTTTAAATCGATTATTTTTTGTTTTTGAAAACGTCTGGTGAAATTGTTCAGGATATAGGACAATAAAGGCTGAATAGCATGGACCAGGTTCTTCATTTTTCAAATATATATAACAAAAATGTCACATATACTAACAAGGGAAAATTAAGATTGCCATCGTTACAGTTACAAGTATCATTATATTTAAGTGTGTGTGATTAAGCCTCGCATTCATATATTTTTTCATAATAGTTATTTTTATTTTGAAAAGTGGATTTCCTTAGTAAAAAAACTTTTTTTCATTAAAAAAAATCCAGTTCTCTCTCTTTATTTTTACTTTTCAATAGTTAAATAAATAAAATATATTTGTTTTTAATTAAAACTTTTCATAAAATCGAGAAAATAGCTCTAAAAATAAATGTGCTATAGTAATAAAGGGGTGTGATAAAACTAAACTCTCTTTACATGACGCATACGTTTCTTAGATAATCGTGTAAAAATGCATACAGATTGATAAGCTATAGTAAAATTGAGGGCACTTTCCAAGAAGTTACCTGAAAAAAAATGTAAGATCAAATAAGAAAACTATATTTAGTTTAAAAGCCGTATAAAAAATTCTGAAATACGCGTATGACTAATATAGACATATGCATTTTTATTGAGCAATAAAACTTAAAATACATTGATATGTAAACATTATGTAAAATTAGAGATAAAACAAAAGCTGTGGAACCAAAATTAACAATTGAAAACTCAAAAAGAGAGAGGGAGTGACAGAATATTAACGTCACAATATTCATTTACACGAGGGTTTTGGGCGACGAATCTCGTAATTTTGAATCATGGTCAAGAAACGAAGACGACACCTGAGCTAGCACTCCCTCTCCTAACTTCCATACCACACCGACAGGAGACATTTGCCCCTCTGCACGGAGGATCTTCAGAGGTGCTAGGCTTGAACTAATGACACACCAGCCACGAAAGAAAGAGAGAGAGGAATAAAGGAATGATATGCACTTGTTTACAATAAAGAGCAATTGCTTGAAATGGTCTGGACCATAGGTTCTCAACGTGGGCGTTTGAAGCTTTCAGGGGGGCAGTAAGACCCAGAGAAAATTAGGGGGCGTTGAGATGGCACGGAGGGGCTTGTGCAGATTAATCAAATATAGTCTAAAAATACTAAAAAATACACCCTGATTATGTACTAACAAAAGTAAACTTTAATATTGTTTACCTTATGTTGATTGTATGCATTTAAATAATTTCTATATCACATGCATGATAATTCACATATTTCGGTAGTTCGGGAAGTGGATGAAAAACTTAACATTCAGACCTACATTAAATTGAATGATATAGTGGATTTTAATTTCTGTAGTGCACGTGTTGTCTGTGAGCAGTAGGAAAAATGATTCGTCCACTGCCTTTCATTACGTATATTATCAAAGAAACATAATTAAATACGTTAACCAGGAATTAACGTGTGATTCTTTAAAGGCTGAAACTGTCAATTTATATTTATTTTGAAAGGAATAGTTATATATAATTATGAATTACTTCGCATCATCAAGCCCCCTGCCTGTCTTTATATCGGGTAATCTGAAACTTTTATTCCACTCTTTTAAATGAAGAAATTCAGTAGCGTGTGTTTCAATTCCAACAATATCCCATCTATGATAAAATATATAATATTACACATTTAAATATATTTGTGACGATAGATATTTCAGATTCGCAAGTAAAAAAATTGGGGCTTTAGAAAAAAAATGAAATTAAAGAATATATTCTTTTAGAGTAATAGGATATTTTTAAACAAAACTCTTGTTTTCACCATGTATTATGTACACTCTTTATTTCTCTAGAGTGGGAAGGGGCGGTATCGAAATACGTACTAGAAAAGAGGGCGCCAGTTCAAAAATGGTTGAGAACCTATGGTCTGGACTATAGTCGGTCGCTATCATCACTAGAGGTATCCTTACTCGTCAAGCTCTTTAGTGAATGATTAAAAAAATTTCTCAGTGAAACTAGTTCAATATAGCAGTGCTGTTTGGTTTTTGAAATGTGGTAAAAAGAAGAATTTTTTTGATACATGAGTACCAAATCTGCAATTTGTACTAGGCCCCCTGCTAATCACGTGCATAATTGTAAAACAAGGACTTAAAAATCGTGTCAGATAAAAAAAAAAGGTGTTTTTTTTTTAAGTTTCTGAATTATGTAATTTCAAATTCTGATAAAAAAAAGTTGTGGTTCTGATATTTCATGATAGCATTAATTATCTAACCTGAAAACATAATGTTAATAACCAACTGCACACAAAGTCCTTCTTAGCCCCAAGTTATAAAAAAAAATAACATTTATTACTTCTTAGAATAAATAGTATATACAAAACATTTTTTTCTTCAAAAAATTTCTAATTTAATCCAATTTAATGAAACACAAATTACATTGAAAAATATTAGTAGATATTTCTTGTTCAGCCAAAATATTTAAGTAATATTTATGTTAATATCAATTATATTTACCTGTGAATGAGTATATTTTTCATTCTAATTATCTATTATATTTATATTATTAAATTTATACATTTAAAGGCATCATCATTAAAACACTTTAAACTATCAAGTTCTAAACATATCCGTAAGATATGTTAATAAATTTTTCGAAGTAGCGTATTATTTTATTTTGCAATCATAATTTTTTCCCTTTTGTCTGATACAGTTATGAAATAATTAAGAGAAAAGCAAGTCTTTAGAGAATTAATTAATTATTTACCAAAGGCACACTCTCTGAAACAACACGAGAGCTTTGGCGACGAACCTTGGCCGCGGTAGCCAAGGTATCGGATCATGGCTAGCGTGTCACGAGTTCGAGCCCAGTACCACTGAAGACCTGCCGTGTAGGGATACGATGCACGTTAAATCTGTCGAAAGCTCAAACGTCCTCCCGTTGGTGTGGTAGTTAGGAGAAGGGGTGCCAGCTCAGGTGTCGTCCGCGTCACTTGACCATGGTTCAAAAATCGCGGTTCGTCGCCAAAAGCCTTCGTGTAGCTGAATAGTGCGACGTTACGATTCACTCACTTGGCGACGAACCTCGTAATGTTAAACTTCGGTCAAGTGACTAAGATGACAACTGAGCTAGCTCCGAATCTCTAAACTTCCACAACGCACCAAGGTGAGGACTGTAAGCCTATACAAATTTAACATAGATCCACTTCTGAATGAGACAGGTTTTAAGTTGCCACAAGACTCGAACTTGCGATTCGACAAAAATAACACAGGTCACGAACTCGTGACGTTGACCGCTCGATAATGGGCCTTAAATCCCCCATGGGCCCCGATGAAATGATGATTCCTCAAAACCCATGGGCCTCAAATCTTTTACCGCCAGGGGACTCCAACTACCTTAATCCGCCTCTGATTATACTACACTCAAATAGGAGATGAATGAAATGCAAAATTAAAATAATTTGTTGTTTTATACTTTATTTCAATCCTTCAAAATTATAAATGAAGATTAATTTGACTGCAATGAATGGCTTAGGATAATATTGAATTAACGTATTAAAACTAAGTCAAAACAACGCGTGGCCGGATCAGCTAATATATATATATAAATTGAGCTTTTTTATTTACCTTTTTCTCAAAGTGTTAAATATAAAAACTTCAAATTTTGTCTGTATATTAACTATACTTCTATATTTATACTGAAGTGAAATATTTCAAATATATTGTTAAGTTTTTTCAAAATCATGAACGTAAAAGTATCACTATGAATTTTTTGAAAATTGTCTTTTTTCACGATAACTGACATTTACAAAAATAATTTGGGATTATTAAAAAAAGCTCACTTCAGTATATATAGTTACATATCAGTTTTGTTCACTGAAATTTGCAAGAGGATCATTTCAGTCAATTCTGAGAAAAAGGAACACGCAGTTTGAAAATTATGATTTTGAGAAAAATGCATTTTTAATATGAAATGCCACTTCATCACAAAAATTATGAATTACAACATTTATTTGTCCATTTTATTACACATTAGCTTATCCTATATTTATTTTAAGACTTTTTTGTTTCCTATTTTACTTAAATTGCCCAGAAAATACATACATAGCATTTTTCAGTTTTTGTTTAACAAGATATTTTGTAATATTTACATTAATTTTCTCAAAATCTGTATCAATTTTTGAAGAAGTTTTATATTTGATGTATTACAAACACCATGAATGCCTTGTATATATAATAATGTATTCATATGTAAAAGTAAGGTTTGGAAATATGTGATTATACGACATTTCTCGAAAGTTTTCATTAATGTTTTGTATATACACATGCAAACAATATTTCTAAAAGTATCAAACCTCAATAACTGATCAAATGATTTCTTAAACAGCCAAAATAAAACTATTTTTATCTTTTTAAACATGAAATTTATGTGTATAACAAGTTTTACAGGCAACGACAAAAATCATCACACATACCTATATACCTTTTTCTCAGAACTGTTAAATATTAAGACTTCAGATTTTGTCTGAATATTAATTAGGCTTTAATATTTATACTGAAGTGAGATATTTCAAATATATTGTAAAGTTTTTTCAAATCATGAACGTAAAAGTATCACTATGAATTTTTGAAAATTGTCAACATGTGTGGTAAAAATTCTGCATTTCTTTCGTAAATTTTTCCATTACGTCCAGGTTTGATTCTTCTAAGTTTGACAATTTCTTTTTATTATTAAAGGAAGAAATTTTTCTTCGAATCGTGATTTTTATTAAAGGACAAAATAAGACTAAATTCTGTTGCTGAAATATGTTCACCATCATTCTTTTGTGGAAAATAAATGCCTGAATATATAAAAAAATTATTTTAACATCTGATAATTTGTACTGTACCTGCACATGATGCATAACAGTTCAGCCTGGCATCTCTGAATACAGAGATTAACAAACTAGTCAACACATTGCAAAGTAGGAGGACACTTTTCGAGGAAGGACAAAACCTATAAAAGCAGGTTTGTCCTCCCTAAAGGAAAATGATTGGTCACCTTAGTATATGTTTAGTCCCCCCCCCCCATTATGAGAACACAAAATAATAACATTGTGAAACAAATGTGTAATGGAGTGTTATTCAGCATAAGTAACAGTTTTTCTTAGGTATTAATTTAAAAATGAATATATTACATTTTTTCAGGAACATTTAATACTAAAAAAAAAATGCATGCGTGTATCAGTGTGAACACGCGATAGAAGTTAACTTTTTTGGCTTATGTGTAATGAATTGTATAATTAAGTTTCATTTTAAAGTAATCATATATATAATTAACAAATTTGTTATTATTATCATTATTATGTAAAACTGTATTTAAAAATAATTAGGATGGAAAAGGTGTAAGTATAAGCAAAATTTCATTTTCAATACATTACTAAAATTTTTTTTATTGAATACATTTATAGAAAAGTCATTATTATATTATTCTATTTCCATTATGCTTATGGGTGTTTCTGTACATACTTTTGTTATCAAAGGCTTGTGGTAGCTAAAATAAGAAATGTAGGTTTTGCACTCAATATCATTTAAGAATCTCGAAAACACTGCATCCTAGTATTTGATTTTGTCGTTGATATTACTCTGTTATTTTGTAGAGATAAGGCGAAATTGTCTTCTAAAAATTCAATCAATTGTAGAGATTTGTCTAAAGCAAAATTGACATTAAAATCTCCACTTAAAATCATAGGTATTTTGTCATAATTTTTATTAAGTAAAGCAGAACATCTTGATGTGTATGGTAATAATGATCGATAAAGGAACTCTATAATGTCATCCAATTTTTTTGTTTGGAGTAATATATACTGCAGCAATTATAATTTTTTGTCCATTATCTTTTCCGCATTCAGCCAAGCTCAAATCCCCCACTGAAGATTGTATGGTACCAAAAATATCGGATTGACTGCCAGAAAAATCCATGGATGGAATTAAAATGTTAACAACGTCGCTAGAATTTTGATATATCGCAACTCCTCCTGCTCTCATATTTGGTTGTTTATACTTCACAATGCAGTTGAAATTAGGAATAGATATATTACTTTCATTGTCCAGCCAAGTTTCTGATAAAACTAAGATATTTGAATTTGTTACTACCGAATCTTTTAAGTCTACATCGTGAGCTCTAAGACTTTGGCAATTGAAAGTAAAAATCGATAAGCCTTGTTGTTCTTTATGAAATTAATCAAAATCTTACATAAGCTCAGCTGGTGTTTTTTTACGTGTAGTGTTGATATCTTCACAAGGTAATCCAACAAATTCATGCGAACTATTTAAATTGCCATCAGATAGTAAAATTTCAAAACTTTGATGATGAGCAACTGAAGAAGAATCACTAGTCGATTGAAGGTAAATTTTTTTCCGAGCTCTGTAATCTCGCATTTGCTCAACTGTTCTTTTACATGCCGCGTTGATATCTTGACAAGGTAATCCAATAAATGCACGTGATTTATTTAAATTATCATCAACTTGTAAAATTCCATCATCTTGATAATGTACAACTGAAGGAGAATCGCTAGTTGATTGAATGCAAACTTTTTTCCAGGCTCTGTACTCTCGCATACGCTCAGCTGGCGTTTTTTTTTTTACCTTCGAGGTTTTTTTGCAATATCTGATGCCTTGTCCGGATTAAGAATCTGACTAACTTGAGAATCATGACGATGACGAACATCGATTGGAACGATTACAACGTGTTTCTGACTATTTTTTTTTACTTGGAATAACATTCTCAGTAGATTCTGCTATTGTAAAATCTGGAAATTAATTAATTGCATTACAGTAAATTATATCTGTCATAATACATTTTTGTAGAACTTTTAATTTAAAATTAAACAATCTACTGATTCAAATTTCCTTCAATATTTTTTTATGAAATATGTGCAATTATACCTATATATGAAAATTAACATTTATGAACCAAGAGACAATCTATTTCATCCAAATTAAAATTCTTATTTGTAATTTTTTTTCGAATGAATTTAATAGTTATTCCACATTTATAACATTAATATTTGATGTAAATTATTTTTATTTGTCTAAAAAAACTAATCAATCAGTGTATAAATAAATAATTATAATTTAGTAATACTTACAGTAGATGAACGGGTTAAGATAACTATAAATAAAAATTTTATCCACGTCTTATGTTTTCAATATAAAAAGTTTTTTATTGTCTTTTAACTAATAACTTTCACTGTCAATGTTTATACATATATACTTATTATAGTTTACTCATATACAGCGAATATGAATCGCTGGGGGGGGGGGGGGTTGATAAGAGTACCTAGCTCTTCCGAGCTTTAACCTCCATTCTTTAGGATTTTGGATGACTGTAATGCTTTAACTCTTGCCCTTTGTTAATTAAAAGTACTTGGATATTTAAGAATACTCGTAGTTAAATAGAATTAAAAATACATTAATTGACTAAGAATACATTTAGTGGGATAAAAAGAGCTTCAAAAACAGTGCAAAGCACTGAGAGAGAAGTCTAAATCCGAACATTTAGTAGGTGGGGCTATGCTGGACCAATGGGGACACAGCAGTCGAAAACGATCGTAGGAAGTAGAAAGTGCATTTGGGTGAAGGAAAGATCCAAAAACAGCCTTTTTAAAGGCTATAAAAAAATAGAAAATTCAATTTAAATGGAGAGAAAATCACGAAAAATGAGAGATATCTGTATGAATAAAATTTTGGGGGAGAAAAATAAAAAATGAGTAATATCGGAAAATCCTTGAATCGAACCCAGGGAAGCTTGAATACGAATCAGACGCTCTATCCACTAGGCCATGAAGACCAGTGGTAGAAGCTGGGCGTGAGCATTTAACATGAAATGTGATTGAGAGCATGGGTGAAAAAAGTTTTTTTAATTGAAAACAATACAGCGAATATGACGAAAAGATTTTAAAATACAAATTAATGAAGCACTATGTAACATGTTCATAAAATGCCACAGTTACAGATTTTGTAAATTAAAAATTACTAAAATTAATGATTCTTTATTGACTCATATGCGTTTGAAAATAAATAAGTAAAGCTCTGAATCAATTATTTCTCTAATGTTGTTACTAAGAGATAAATGTTAATATACTTGAAAACTCATTTGCTACTGAAAAGTGCCGATTATGTACGTTAAAAATATTAATTATTGTATTTAAGATATTTTATTTGTGCAACCCATTTCTTGTTTATGGAACTGCTGTATTATTGTTACAGAAATATAAATAAATATTAATATAAGAATCTCACGCGCCTTACGTCATTGCATAACGAAAATTTTTCCCTACCGTCCCATAAAAAGTTAACTTCAATATTTGTTCTGTCCTGAAGCATCATAATAAAAATAACCATATTTGTTTTATTTCCAATGAAATAAAAATCAATACGTTATAGCCTGCATCCTTGAAACAACCTCTGCTGGAGAAGTGTAGGGCAGAAAAGATACATAAACTTCTCCAGCTTTTATTGAATTTAATTAAGGTGTGGACAAAAAGGAAACAAGTAATATATAGATCAGGGGTCGGCAACCTTATAGCTGTGGGTGTGCCAAACCAATCTACCAATATGATTCAGTGTGCAACGGTATAGAGAATATACGAAACAATTCAATTCCTGTGGCAATGCATGCAGAGTAAGGGAATAGAAATCAAGAATATAGATTTAGAGTTATATTATAAATTAACATAAAAATAAGCAACATAAAATATAAGTAATTTTTCAATGTAAATAAAAAATTTAAATTGAAGATATATCAGGAATCTGAAGAATATGTATTACAATAAGAAATAAAGTTTTCCTATAATATAGTGAAATAAAAAATTCGTTTTAATTCGAACCTTGTCCCTACAAAGCTCTACTTAATTCCATAATATCTACAATATTAAAATCCGAAGGTAAACAAACGTATCTATGTGCGTCTATCTTCTCATGAACCACACACCACGCAGAAACTCGCGGAAGGTACCAAAAGATCGGGAATTTTCCGGGGAAGCCGTATTGCCGATACGTAATTCCGATATTGTAATTAGTTGAAAAGATATTAATTAAAAACCTTAAAACGCCTAATTGTTTTACTCCTGCGGGTTGTTTACTTGGCAGAACTTCCATTCCGTTTCGGCCGAGCGGTGATCCGACGTTTTAAACCATCTTAAAATTGTCATCTAATTTTTACGGTTGAAATCAGACAAAAAATAATTACAGAATCGGAAAGATCATTTATTTCGCCACGATACGGTATAATTTTTTTGGTGCAAAATAAAGATATTTTCTATTTTTTAAAAAATGGTTGAAACTGATGCGTTTTTATGAAAATTATTTCTAAATTGTTACGTATGAATTTGTTTTCGTGTTATTTAAACGATATTCTACACTAAATAACTTCAAGCCTTTCTCTTTTAGATCCAGTCATTTAAAAAATAAAATTCCCAAACTTTTTTTGAAAGAATTTTTAAAAAGTAGTCACAATTTTTACTAAACATTAAATAACCTAGTCATTTATGAAAGTAATCGCACGACTTTTTTCCCGTGTGTAAAAGAATATTATCCGTAATCTGTACAAAAATTGAGAAAATTGCTTAAAAATTACAGATTTTAAAATTTGTTTTGTGATTTTCGTAAAAAACTGTTGTTGCGAGAAATAATATAAACAGTATTTTTTGTACATTTTTTTTATTTCAAAGTACTTTATTTGTGCACTTAATTTGTGAAGTTTGAAAGCATTAACTTAAAAATTATGCCTAAAAATCAAAAAAACGCGATTTTACATTTAGCCAAACATTGGCGTTGAAAAATAGTTTTGCGCCAAAGACCTTTGAACTGTTTCACCGTCGACCACATCTAACTCAAGGGTTACACTAAACAATTCTGCCTTAAACAGGGGGAAATCAGTAAATTTGGCGAGTAAAAAAGTTATTTTGCTTCAATTTTTGTCATTTTTTCTTTAGATAATTTTCAAAATTAAATCATTATAGATGTTAGATTAAGATGACAAAATGTATTCAATACATTTCTGAGACTCATTTAAAATATTTATCAGTACCAAAATTTTTGTTTTCTTTCATAAAACTTAGTTTATTTTAGAATAAGGCCTAATGCATATAACGTTTTTTGACATATAATTTCATAGTAAAAACACAAAATTTTCCCCTTTTGAAATTTTTTTTGGAATTATTCAGTTAAATAAGCATAATTTCCTTAGAAAAAAATAACAGTTTATATGTTCACATTATATATTCCTTATTATTAATTGCATGTCTTTAATACGTCAAAAATCAATAAATTTTTTGCAATACATTTAAATGTAATCAGCAATCGAAATTTTTTAATAGTTATGTGAATATCCCCCTCTTCAATAAAAAAATTACTTTCAATTTTTACCTTCCATTTATCATTAAGGTTTATTTTCACTTTCTGCTACGGGTCTTCGTGGTCCAGTCGGTAGCACAACCGAATCATAGCATATTGCAGCATGACAGAGTGATATCGTGTAGCTCTGGGTTCGAATCCAGGGAACTCGATTTTTTCATTTCTGCTTATTTTTCCCACATAGGAAAAAGAATATTCCGGGTGGTGATTAAGTAATTCACTCGGTAAAAACCCATGCAACGCCGGGCTAAGCGAGGCGGAGAGAAATAAGGAAGTCAAAGTAATTTTGAAAAAAAATATTGGAAGTGCTGATTTATTGAAGGGAAGGGAAAATGTTAAACGAGAAAGCCCGAGCGTGCCGGGCCATGCACTCACATCGTACGCGTACACACCCACCCAGAAGTTCTGGTGTAATGAGGGAAAGAGGAAGTTCTCATGGGGATTAAGTTATACACTCGGTAAAAGCCCGTGCAACACCGGGCTTAGTGGAGGGGAAATAACATAGAAGTCAAAGTAACTTCGAAAAAGAATATTGGTCATGCTGATTTTGTGAAGGGAAGGGAAAATTTATTAGAGTAGAGAAAGCCCGTGCAAAGCTGGGCCATGAAAGCTAGTCAGTAGTATAATTTGTGACTTTCAATTTGACATATGATTCTGAATGTTCAGTTGTTAAACAATTTTGTGAACTCAAAATATGCATCATATGAGATAAAAATTTGTTCACACATTTATGTAGAACCAAAAGCAGGGAGCATACAATTTTCTTCAAATTGTTAAATCACTCGCAATGATGTACAAAAATTTAAATTAGCTGTCAACTTATCAATTCAGTTCCCTTGCAGATCTTTCAGTAAATTTGTTTACATTAATTCTGAAAATTTTTTCTCACAAAGCAACAGTGAATTGTGCTTCATTTTACAAATACTACTCAAGCGTTTTGATTGGAATTGAATATTTGATGTTAAGAATGAGTCGTACTGAAACAAGGTGTGTTTTTACTTTTTACATAAATTACACAAACTACATGCAAACAGAATTATTTTATGATAACGAATTGAAAGTAAATAAAATACACTTAAGATGTACAAAGAACTACCAATATTTTGAAGTAGAGGATTGCATACAGCTTGTATGCTTTTATTTTTCCTTCTTTTATATATGCATAATGAATGAATGTTTGGATATATAATTTTTGGCCGTACACTATTTTAACATATAACACTATGCAGAAATGTTCTAAAATGTAATGTAACTGAAAACAATGTGTGGAACTATGTAACAATTTTATTTTTAAAAGTGTGTTTTAAATACAGAACATACATTTATTATTATTTTGCAGGTACATAAGTTTTTATCATTAATGGAAATAATTTTTAGCATTTTCCCCATAAAAGAAAGAAATCTTCAGATTGAAAAAAGTTATCATGTTTTACTTGTCAAATGTTAAAAAATATTTTTCAATGAGTATTTTCATTTAAAATGTGTTTGGCTATGTGTTGCAATTCAGAGAAATTGATTAAGAGCATAGTAGGTACATGTATGTATTATAAAGTTTTGAATGCTGGCAAAATGAACTGTTTACATCTTATTAGTTATTTTAAATTTCAGATGCTAATAAACAATTTTACCCTATTTTTTTTTACAAACTATGTTAAGAAGTTTGAGTGTGGCTTAGATATGAATACATATTGCAACTCAAAACTAACATTTTCTTGTTCACCATGAGATTATGATTTAAAAACATCCTACCCTTTCTCTACATTGGAAAGACAGAACATTTTACAAAGCATAAATTGTAAATTGTACCAAAATTGTTTTCAAAATTGCTTTTGTGCATACATTTTGTATAATTTCCCTACATACCTTACTTTGTACTTACAAAATCAATCACTTAAACACCTAAAAATTATAGAAAGGCAACAGTGTTTTGTGATGAAAATGGAGTTAAAATTATTAGGTGGGAAAAAGACAAAATGTTCCATAAATGGAATATTGGCAGATTACATAGTTTTACAGAAATAAGACTAGATTTTTTTTATTTTAAATAGAGGTACGAAGTGAGGAGTACACAGTCTTCACACAAAAATTAGCAGGGCAATAAAAAGTTCTCAAGACAGTATTATATTTCACAGAAGATGTGATTACTTAGTACCATTTCAAACATGCACAGTAATTAAAATAGGCAAAGTAAATTATTGCCTAAAACGAATTTAAAAATGTTGCATGAATTTAGTTTATTTGTACTAATTTCCACATCACCCAGGAGGTATGGTGCAGAGATGCATTACCCCTTTTAACCAAATAGGAAAGGCGGGTTCCCCCAGTAGGTATATTTCCTTACACAGCATTACAAGAATATTTTAAACAGAAATAATAAGTAATTACCTATTAGTTTAAAAAAAATTAAGATTTTATACTAAAAGTCAATATAAAGTAAAATAAATAAAAATTAAAAATAATAAAAAATTAAAGAAATGTATCATTAGACATTTTTGAACAATAAGTTAATTTGCCCGGCTGAGAACCTGAAAAAGAAATATATTCCTGATTATTATCATTTATCTATAAACATACAAAAATGCATTAGCATGAACAATGTAAAAAATTACTCAGCTTTCTTAAAACTTCAGATTCCTTAAATAAAAGGCTGGTGGAGGATACAGCTGGTAGAAAACAGTAGCAATTAGATAACCAATTTTTATAATAGCTTCACATACAGTAAATACCATTATAAAGATGTAGTTGCAAAATACATCAAGTTGAACAATACAGCTGTAAAAAAAATAGTCATTTTGCATTACATTTTCACCCACAAAGATAATATATATGTAAGGATAATTAAATTAGTAAGGATAGTTAAAATTAATTTCTCTACATAATACTTAATCTGGGATTTTCCGTTACATCTTTAAGTCTTTAATTAAACACCCAATTATTTCTTTGAACAGATTGTCCAAACAGAATTGCAGCTGAATTTTAAAATATGTTGTCATGACAGCATTTCATAATATAAGAAACAGTTAATTCACAGTATACAGGAACTGGCATCAGTAGTTATTTTGTTTACTGCAAGTTCAGTGAAACTTGTTTACATTGGTAATTTCAAGTTTAGGATATATGTGTGTTAGTAGCAGTATTAAAACAAAACTTCAAATATTGGGTTATTAAAATTTATGAGCTGTTGCTCTCATAACTTTTAAAAGACAGCAAGATATACCTGCAATTTTAATATATTCCCTGAAAGTAAGTTTCTATCCACCAGATTTTTGATTCATAATTAAAATTCAGTAGTTTAAAAATAAACAGAGCCATGTTGATTAAATGTTACAAGTTATTAATGTAAAATACCCCAACTGAACATTTACATTTTATGAAACTGTAATGAGTAAAATAAAATTTAAAGGCTTTAATTTATTACATATGCAGAACACTAAAAACAAAAATACCTGTTATGTCTATAATATGCAAAGCATGGCTAACTTCCAAAATGTTAATAGTACACTGCACCTAAAAGAGTGATAACAATACAATAGAAAAAAGTTTTTCCCCCCAATATTTTATCAGAAACTTCTGCTTCTAATGCAGTTTACATTAATTTATTCCAAAACTGAATCAGAAGTATTTAAGAAATACACACTATGGTGCAAGTTATACATTACTTTAATGCTATATTTGCTTAATGTTAAAGAAAAGGATCCTAATTTGGAATGTTTTCTCAAATATAAAAAATTAAAAATTATAGTACGGCTTTGCTATTCTATAGAGCAGCATATTTTATCAATCCATTTTTTCTGGCATGAAATGCCTTTGTATTACCCCTCTCGAAGACCATAATGCTATATGAGCTATCATCTAGCATGTTAAAAGCAGGGATTAAGTATTTATGGAATATATTTTGAAATTTTATAAATGCTTTATTGTAAACAGGTATATGAAGGTACAGGTAATGTTTCAATTTGAGATATTTTTTTGGCTGAAAATGAGCTCTGCGCTTAGAACAGGCTTTTGTACATTTGATAATGAAAATCTTAAAAATTGCATGCCTAAAAGAATTAAACATTTACTTGGTGCATAATCTCTTTAAAAATGTTACTAAAATATGAATCATGGTTTCACATTATGAAAATGCTAAGTGAAGTGGTACTCTTAATAGAACATTTAGTTACAGAATACTTTAAAAAAATAAGAACTCAATTACCTGTAAGTGAAATGCACAAAGCTGTTCATTTCAAAAATGGTCCTTAACCTTAGCAGATAAACATAACCAGTATAATGTTTGGAATTTTTTTTGTAAACATAGAAAGTAGCTAGCAATGCAATTTTTGTAACTATGAATATATTTCAGCTGCATAATTCTTGTAAATTTCACCATTCTGCAAAAAATTAGTTGTATATTTCATTTTGTTAAAAATTTCAAGTACCGTAATGACACACATGTAGCGAGGTTGTAGGCTTGCATACTTACATGGTACGGTGGCCTCTCTCTGGAAGGACTCCCCTTTTCTTGCAGTTTTAATCTTGACGAGTTCTGCAAGAAAGACATTTCATCACTTAGCTGTGCATTTCAAGTACCGTAATGACACATACGTGTAGCGACGTTGTAGGCTTGCATACTTACATGGTACAGTGGCATCTCTCTGGAAGGACTCCCCCTTTTCTTGCAGTTTTAATCTTCTTGACGAGTTCTGCAAGAAAGACATTTCATCTCTTAGCTATGCATTTCAAGAATAACAGTGACATGAAATGATGCGAGAGTGAATGGTTATTAAGTCTACTTACGTAGCATCGTTTAGCTTTGGCCTTTTGAAATGCCTGGATTCTTGCTGTTGCCACTGTTGAACAATATGTTCAATACTTGGTAGAGACGAGCTAAATTCTGAATCTCACAAAAAGTCCATGATGTTTTCAAACTTTCATCTAAACGTTCAATTTTTTCTGTGTTTACCCTATCTACTGCAGTATATATATATCGTATATTTCTTTTTACTCGTTCATAAACTGACTCTACAGGTTTCTCATGTACAACAGACTTTTCCTTTTCTTTTAAGATTTCTTCCATCTCCTTTTCTCTCCTCAAACAATTTGAATCTTCATCTATAATGAGCATAGTTTCATCTCTTAAATTTTCAAATGTAGCAGGGAATTTTTGGCATATATAATGAATATGCTTACAAATTGTAAATTTAACGGAGTAATCAACACAATTACACGCAAAGGAATTAATGCATATTTTGCATGTATGGCAACGGATGGGACAATCACAATCTTTCACTTTATTTCATATGTGGTAATTCCATTGGCCATGGTTTTATAAACAACCAATTTTGTTGGTGTGAGTTCTTCAGCAGAATAACCTTGCATTTCTTTGCAGCCCTTTTCATGGCACATTCTGATGGTCGATATTTTTGACGTTAGCTTTCCTTTCTATAGAAATAATTCTTCCCATTAATTTTTTGGATATGGCATTTTAATACCAAAGAAAGATTTATCTAACCGTCTTAAAACTCTACCTCCACCTCTTCGTATTTCAGTTCTCGATGCCACCTCTCTAATTCCATATTTGTATTGATTCCGCACCGAACTCTATAACAATACGCCCACTTTTGTTTTCTTCCTCCATAAATTTTTTCAAAATATTCAATAACATTTTTTGCTTCTTCATTTTTTGTATATTTTTGAACAAAATCTTCATACATACGTTTAAAAGTTACTACATGTATTTCATTCACCAATTGCTTCAATTTATCACTCATTTCCTTCTTCAATTCTATGTTTTTTATTTTATCCTTAAGATTTCTGTTCCAACTTCGTGACACATGCCAACCACACAGCAAAATAAACTCTACTTCTCCAAGCATTATAAAAAGCAAGATCATCATCAGACATAAACACTTTGGGTTTTAAATGAGGGAGTCTATTTTTTATTTCTTCAAAAAAATGGTTCCAGGACATCACTACTTACTCTATTTGAATAACAAACTGCAATTGGTAACCCTTCATGGTTGTCATCACTTACCATAATTGTTGTCAACAGGTAACCATACTGATTCGTGCCATGGGTAGAATCCATCATTATTATATTTTTTCCATACAGTTCTAGAAATTCTAATTGTGCTTCATTCATTATACAGAGAATAAAATCTTGCTTTTTGATGAGAGGATTATTTGCAAGAGAAGAACCACGGGGTTTGTAAATCAAAACAGGATTGTAGGAGTCCCTTTGCACTTTTTTTTACCTGTGGGTCAACAGATACTGCATGTAAAACACTTTCATCCACTTTAAAACTCTGACTTAAATTATGTAGATCATTTCTGGTTAGAAGTTCTAATCGTTCAGTAGGGGGACATTTGGTTTGGATATTTTCTAAAAATTTTGTACTTGGCACCCCAACTTTTAGGAGAGCTGCTAAATTTCTTCTATCTTCCTGATGATGTCTAAGTTTACCAGCCTGCATTTCATGACCAGCATGCACAGATTGGTACTCAACTGTTATTTTAATTGCTTCTATTTGTTCTCGGAAAGCATTCATAAAGGCAGGACATGTTTTTCCACATTTCACAGATCCTCCTATTTTTGAAGTGAAACTTCATTGCTCACGGAGTGAATGGAAAATTTGCCCAGTTTTGTGTAACAGGGAGAAAGTGAACAGAAGTAGTGATTTCCCCCGCCATCCCCCCAAATCATCGCAATGGTGAAGAGATAGCCAGCGGGAGGCACCCTGTGACTTGCGTCATATCCGTGAAAAAGTTGAATGATTGCCCGCCTTTCCAATTGGTCGACTCCCCCCTTTTCCCACCAGACCAGGGAACATCTGTCAACGGTTATATGTGTTGCAGTGTTTGCGTTACGGTGTAGACAAAATAGCTCTTGCAGCAAAAGTGTGCCTTTTTAAAATATTTCCTTAGATTGTTGGCCACATGGCGATGTTTTCGGCAGCTAATTTGTTTTTTTAATTTGAATTTTCGTTGAATTTTTATTGATTCTAATCAGAATGCCTAAATAAAATGCACAAAGAGGAAAAGAGTTTCTTGAAAGAAAAATAAAAGAAAAACTAGCAAAAAGTCCAGTCGAAAAAGTGATAAAAAAACAGAAAAATGGTGCAAATTCACCAAGCGCTACTGCCAAATCTTGATCAGAGTACATGAGAGAATATCGAGCACGGAAAAAACATTGCAAAATATTCTCTTAATATCGAGTTTAATGACTGATGATGGGAATACTATCGAGACTCATCTAATGCCTGTACAGATTAATCCGGACTTTGTGAACCACCCTGTGCAGTCCACAAGTACAGAGCCCTCAACAAGTCTAGTGCGTGTTGGAACTGATGCATGTGAATCGATAATAAATTCTATCTTATGTTACAAAGACTATGATTCCCATCAAAATGCTCACAAAGATTTCCAAAAGCGATTCTTTGATAATCCTTTCCGTCACTGTGTTCGATTTGTGATAGATTATGGTTTAGAGATGATTTGAGAACGCCTGTTGCTGAGCATAAAAATATTTTACCGGGAATTGTATAATTTAGAAGACGTTAAAGCATGCTATAATTGCCAACAAAGTTTAAATAGGAAAAGTATACCAAATTTATCAAAATATAATGGTTTTGTATACCCAGATATTCCAGCACATCTTCCTACTTTGGATATGGTATCAGAAAGACTCATTTCTCCACAAATACCTTTCATGTAAATAAGGCGATTGAGACATGTACACGATCAGTTTGGAATATTAGGGCAAATAATCAATGTTCCAGTGTCCATCAATACAATGAACACTGATGCTAGAGAAAGAACAACAAGACACGGAACCACGATTGATGCAGTTTTCTCACGTTTTCTTGATAGACTACAATCAAGGATTTTCATACCCTACTTCAGTTACCACAAACCCATTGTTCCTTTCTTGGAAAATGATTTAGAAAATTGAATAAAAATATTATTTTCATACAATAAATGAATTTTGAATTTTATTTGAATTTAATAAGTTCCCTCAGCAGTTTAATATATTTAGATGTATTTCTGTACTTACAACCAATATCGCCAAAGAAGTTTCACTTCTATTGCGTGGCATTCCACGCACCATTTTTTTCATGGCGTTTTCGTTCAGATTTTAATTTTGCAATACCACTCCCCCTATTACAAATATAATTAAATTGCCTATTCTTCGCTTTCCTGATACCACCATTTTTCACGAATAATGACTTTGTTCTTGATTCTTCTTCCTTTTTCAAAACCTTCATCGGTATTAAATACGTGTTCTTCATGTTTCAGTTTTAAATCATCATGAGATTCTTTGTAGTGTTTCTTCAACTTTTTCATTGTTTTAAATTTTTCATCACATAATGCACAGACACGTTTCCCGTCATTAACTGCCATCTTTTCCACCAACAGCCCCAAAAAAGGCTGTTGTTCTGTCAAATTGTTATCAGCCATTTCTTGGAAAAAAAAATCTGGCTTATCTACAACTATTGTTCTGAAAATGGTGCATGAAATTGGCTATATATACCTGCTACGATTTTTCTAGAACATTCAAATTTGGTGGGATAAAAATGTTTCCCTAATCCCTACTTTTCCTAGCTTCAGTTCTCCTTCCACCCACTCATTAATAGAACCAGCTCATTTGTATTCAGTTTACAGACGCTAGTATGTATGCCGAGCTCCGCAATAAATTAAAATATAGTATGAGAAATGTTGCCTCTTTTCACCATAGTGGTGACCCTGTATCTTCACGCGAAACCTTTACCTTGTGAATAGCATTTTATCAAATCAATGGTGATGGAAAAAAACATCGTCATTCAAATAAATTTAATATAAGGACTCAATTCCCTTGTCCACGGATCTGTGCATCTACTTCCTTGGTTTCGATTTCGGGTGTGGCACTCATCTTCAACTGCAAATGTATCACAGATAAGTGGATCTTTTTTCTCTGTTTCATTCTTCTGTGCTTTTTATTTAACTTGAATTGTTTTATCAATTTCATATTTTATTTTATTCTTTCATATTTAATGCTAAAATTAATTAATTGCATATAATAATTTCTGATGAAAAAAAAATTCTTCTGATACAATTTAAAAATATCATGTGTACTATAGATAAAAATGCCAAATTCTAAATAACTATAATATTACTGATAATTAAAGCACTTTATTATTGAATGTATATTGATTTCATTGTTTGTTTAGTAATTTTGTTCTAAAACCTTGCACAATGTCAGAAGTAAATGCTGTAAAAATGCCACTATATAATACATCCGATCCCACCTTGTGGTTTGCTATGTGTGAGAGTACATTCGTTTTAGCAACCCCAAAACCAATAACTGAGTCTTTAACTAAGTACAATTACATAATAGCTCATCTCCCTCCTGACCTTCACTATGTCTTCATGTGCTCAGATGTCACCGATCCCTATGCACAAATAAAAAACAAACTCAAATCGTTCAGGGGATTCCCAGCAGGAGATTCGGAAACTCCTTTTGGGGGAAGAATTAGGTTCTCGAAAACCTTCCGAGCTATTGCAAAACATGAAATGGAGTGCAGAATCTTTGAATGTTGACGATAAACTGATGACGGAGTTATTTCTGCAGCGTTTGCCGTCTTCTGTTCAAACAATTTTAGCTGCTGTTTCTGACCTCACGTTAGACAAAGCCGCCGACATTGTGGACAGAATTCTTGAAGTCTCGCCATCTCCTATTGAAACTCTTTTTTGTTACTAATAAAAAGGAACAGTCATTAGAATCTAAACTGTTTCGTGAAATAGAAAAATTAAATAAAAGAATTGATCACCTTTCAATCTCTCGTGGTCGCTCTCAATACCGTCGGAACGAAAATTCCCAGTGAAAGAAGCATTTCGAATAAGCGTGATTTTTCGATTTGCTGGTTTCACAGACGTATCCGAAAAAAATGTAGAGCAGAAAAATGCGTTAAACCATGCACATGGCAGGGATACAAAGCCAGCAGAGAATAATGGCGACTTATTCTTTGCCCAAGGAATCACGTTGACTGTTCATTCGAGACCGGACAACAAATATCTCCTTTCTGGTCGACACCGGCTCTGACGCGTCTTTAATTCCTGCTAATGCCTATCAAAAAAGAAATGCTTCACAACAAACCCTTTTTGCCACAAATTCATCCACAATTAACGTTATATGGACAGAAAACATTAACCTTAAATTTTAGTTTACGAAGGGATTTTATGTGGACCTTTCTGATTGCAGATGTAAGTACATCAATTCTTGGAGCAGATTTTCTCCATTATTTTGAATTGGTGCCAGATCTCAGACATAAAAGTCTTAGAAATACTAAAACAAAATTACAATCAGTAGGCCATTTAAAACATGCTAATCTCCATTCAGTCCAAATTTCTATTTCTAAAGATACAATTTATCAAACTTTTGAAAGAATTTCCCTCTATCACAAAATTGCCTAGTCCAAATCAACTAGTGAACATAACACAGTTCATCATATAATAACAAAAGTTCCTCCTGTGGTGGCAAAACCCCGAAGGTTGGCACCAGATCGCCTAAAAATTGCAAAAAACAGAATTTCAAAACATGATGCATCTGGGACATTTACGACCTTTGAAAAGTAACTACACTTCCCCACTTCATATGGTTCCTAAGAAAAGTACTTTAGATTGGAAACCTGTGGGCAATTACAGAGCTTTAAATTCTCAAACATTAAAAGATAAATACCCCATTCCTTGTATTGCTGATTTTTACAGCTGAATTACATGGCTCAAAAGTTTTTAGTTAAATTGATCTAGTAAAAGCTTATCATCAAATTCCTATTCACCCAGATGATATACACAAAATGGCAATTTGCACTCTGTTTGGTTTATTTGAGAGTACACGAATGCAATTCGGATTGTGTAACGCATCCGCAACGTTTCAACGCTTTATCGATGAAGTTACTCGTGGCTTACCTGGAATTTATGCTTTTGTTGACGACATTCTAATTGCATCTAAAAATCCCCAGGAACATTATCAACATTTAAGGAACTTATTTTCAAAATTAGATGAATACGGTCTATGCATTAATGTTTCTAAATACATATTTGGTGCATCATCAATAGACTTTTTAGGCTTTAATCTGTCAGAAAATGGAATTAAACCTCTACACGATAAAGTAAAATGTATTCTAGATTTTCCTAAACCAAACACATTAACACAATTACGTAGATTTTTGGGCATGTTTAACTTTTATAGATGATTTATACCAAAAGCCGCACATATACTTGCTCCCATTGTTCAGTTTCTAGAAGGACATACAAATCAAAAAAGAAATCTCATTCTAGTGTTCGCAAATCATCCGAACCACTAAAATGGAATGAAAACACAGAAGAAGCTTTTCTTGCAGCGAAAACCGCTATGGCAGAATCTACCCTTTTAAGACATCATATTCCAGGGGCTCAATTGAGCCTATGGGTGGACGCTTCAGATATTGCTATTGGAGGCAATTTATCCCAATTATCACAGGGGAAATGGGAACCAATAGCCTTTTTCTCCATGAAACTTAACAAAAGTCAGCAAAAGTGGTCAACTTATGATAGGGAACTATTTTCAATTTATTCGGCTATAAGAAAATTCAAACATATGTTAGAAGGCAGAAACTTCACAATACACACTGTGTCATGATAATTGTAACTGTATATGATTGCTTGTGTTGTTGCTGTTGTGAGATGACGTTGTCACCTCATGCTTAATAAATGATATTATAACCAAGAACTCTGATCACTTCTAATGAAAATGTTCTGAAGAACATTCTGAAAATAACAAACGTAACATGGTGTCAGGAGTGGGGGGTTTCTATACTCCATTAAACCTACTAAATAATCTCGTCTATCTTCCCTTGCCTTTTTCATAATGCTTTTAGAAATTCCTACTGCTTTTTCAACCATTCCATTACTTGGGGAGTAATGAGGACTAATGAATGCATAATTAAAATCCCAATCATTTGCAAACTTTTTATAAATATAACTATTAAATGGTATATTATCTGATACTACAATATTTGGAACACCAAATCTAGAGAAAATTGTTTTAAGTTTAATTATTACCTCATCTGCACTTTCATTTACAAGTTCAGCAATTTCAATCCACATTTTGAATAATAGTCTATTACAACTTGATAACTTGTATTACCCAAATCCATTATATCTAGTCATATCTTTTCAAAGGGTCTATAGGGAACTGTATGAGGTTTTAAGGGCTCTTTACTATTAGCTTTTTTAAATTTTTCACATATTACACATTGTGATACTAATGTTTCTATCTCAGAGTTCATCCCTGGCCCCAATACATTATTTCTCTAGCTCTTTTCTTACTTTTCTCTATCCCAAAGTGAGCCTCATGAATTAGTTGTAGCATATCTTTTCTCAAACTATAAGGTACAATTAGTTTTTCATTGCTAAATAACAACCCTTCTTGAATATAGATGTTATTTTTAATTTTATAATATGTTTTTACACTATTGCCTACATTTTGGGTGGATCCTAGTAGGGCTCCTGATAACTTTTGTCGCCAAATACAGCAGTTTGCTGTGCTAGGATTTTACCTACATTTTTCTAAGACTTAGGCCAGCCCTCTTTGATATATTTAACAACTATTTGTAATTCTGGATCTAATTCAGTTTCTTTTTTAAATTGTACACGTCTCTTTTCACTCATGGGTAAATGTTTTGAAATAGTATGCACAATATTTAGCATTTCAGGATCATCCCTTACAGTTTCACTAACAGGAAATGCTCCTGATAAAGTATCAGCGAGAAACATTTGATTACCTGGTACATGATTTATTTCAAAATCATATTTTAATAATTTTAAAATTATTCTTTGCATTCTAGAAGATATTTTATGCATAGGTTTTTTAACAATTGCCATTATATATATATATATATAAGGGCTTACGGTCACTCTGTACAACAACTTTACGTAGATATTCAAAACTATGATATTTCTCAAATGAGAAAACAATTGCCAATAATTCTTTCTCAATCTGTGCATAATTTGGTGAAATTGTCGAATCGGCCACTGGTCCACCAAATTTTGAAAAATCGCTAATTTGGCGCGTTTGTGTGTTGTGATTTGGAGTAGCAACCCTACCACAACATGATCCAACTTCTCCCTCACTGATACAAAAATCAAAAGAGTTACCAGATTTGGCGCACTTATCGATTTGTCGAGAAAACACTTGGCGGGATAAGTGGCCGATTCGACAATTCAACCCATAATTTTTCTCACTGTTTGTTAAACTGTGTGAGACAAATGATACCGGTTGACATATTTTGGATTAAACAGGACCCTAGCCCATCTTTTGAACTATCACATTGTATTACTATTTCATCATTAACACTAAAAACTTTTAAAATTGGAGCTTTAGCTAACAATTCTTTAATGTTTACAAAGGACAATTCTTGTTCTTTTCCCCAATTAAATTCTACATTTTCATGAATGATTTCTCTTAATGGAGCAGTAACTTTAGATACATTTGGTATGAATATTGAAAGAAAATTCATCATGCCCAATAATCTCCTAACTTCAGTTTTTGATTTTTGTGTTGGCATCTCAACAATTGCTTTTATGTGATCTGGATCAGGTTTTATACCTGATTTAGATATAATTTGACCTACATATTTTACCTCAGACACCCTATATTGTAGTTTATATCTGGATTAAACTTTATATTTAACAATTTGGCTCTTTCAAGAACTCTAGACATAATTGCATCATGTGAATCCTCATCACATCCTGCAAAAATGATGTCATCAAAATATATAAATCTCTACTCCCTCAATATCTCCAAAAAGCTTTTGATTTCTTTTCTGAAATACCTCAGGTGCAGAAACTATACCAAATGGCATTTTGTTGAATTTGTACCTTCCAAAAGGTGTATTAAATGTACAAATTTCAGAGCTAACTTCATCTAAAGGTACATGACAAAAACCATCTTTCAAATCTACAACTGAAAATATTTTCTTGCCCTCTAATCTACTAATGATATCATCTGTACAAGGAATTTGATAATGTTCTCTTTTAATAACTTTGTTAAGATCTCTAGGGTCTAAACATAATCTTCAATTTCCATTGGGTTTTTCTACAATAACTAAACTTTGCACCCAATCAGTTGGCTTATTAACTTTTGACACTATTCCTTCTTTTTCTAATCTATATAAAGTACTTTTTAATTTTGGCTGCAAAGCAAGAGGAACACATCTTGGTGGGTGAATTACTGGTACAGTATTATCATTTAAAGTAATGTGATATGGTTTATTTGGAAATTCTCCTACCCCAGTAAATACATCTTTATATTGCTTAATTAACTCCTTTTTACTTATACTACATTCAATAGCATCAATTCTTTCAATAAGTTTTAATTCCCTACAACCTCTTAACCCTAATATTGGTTTGGATTTTACATTTACTACATAGAAAGGCAAAGGAACATTTGAGTTTATCAGTAGAGCAATTAATTATAAGGGAACCATTTGGCTTTAAATTAAAATTACCATATGTAGTTAGAGATATATTAGTTTTACTAAGTTTTGGATTAACTTTTAACATACTCAAAATATACAGTGGCAAAATATTTACTTCAGCTCCAGTATCCAGTTTAAAATTGACATCAAAACACTTATTATTTACATCTAATGAAACATTTTTATACTAAGTTGTTTCACTTACCATTCTTAACATTAGTCTGTACTATTTTTCATTGCACATTTAGTTTCATTTTCATTCACAGAATCAATATAAACCAGTTCATTTTCAGGAACGTTCATTTCATGAATGTTCTTTGTGCTCTGGAAACATTTAGCAGCAAAATGGTTTTTCTTCTTGCACTTGGCACAAATTTTCCCGAACGCTGGACACTCGAGGCTTGTGCTTTCGTCCACACTTTTTGCAGTTGTACTGGGTTTTAGGCAGTGGCGTAACAGAAAATAATTGGGCCCCCTCGCAAGGTCAGGTTTTGGGCCCCAAGACAGATCTTGTATATATCGTCTTGGTCAAGAAGAAAGGTGGCTCTACCAGATTTTGTGTGGACTATCGTCGGCTGAATGACGTGACCAAGAAGAACAGCTACCCTCTTCCAAGAATAGATGACATGCTTGATACACTTGCCGGCAATACCTGGTTCTCTACCCTAAACCTCAAGAGCGGGTATTGGCAGGTAGAAATTCATCCTGACGATAAAGAAAAGACTGCCTTCACCACGGGACAAGGACTCTGGCAATTTAAGGTTATGCCTTTCGGCTTGTGTAATGCACCTGCAACATTCGAGTGCCTTATGGAAACAGTCCTTGGAGGACTTTCGTATGAGGCCTGCCTGGTTTATCTTGATGACATAATCGTGGGGCGTTCCTTCGAAGAACATTTTAACAATATTAGGCATGTGCTACAAAAGCTGAAAGAAGCTAACCTCAAGTTAAGTCCATCCAAGTGCCACCTGTTCTGGCGTGAAGTCACCTATCTCGGGCATATTATTTCGGCAGAAGGTGTAAGAACAGACCCGGATAAGATCTCGGCCGTGAAAAACTGGAAAAGCCCGACGGATTTTCACCAGCTCCGTAGTTTCTTGGGCTTATGTACGTATTACCGGAAATTCGTGAAAGATTTCTCAACAATCGCCAGACCACTCCATAAGCTGACCGAAGCAAAACAGAAATTCATCTGGACGAGCGAGTGTAACAATGCCTTTAACAAGCTCAAGGACGCACTAACATCTTGAAACTGGGAAACAGTTTATTCTGGATACAGATGCAAGTTGCGAGAGCATCAGAGCTGTATTGTCCCAAGAAATAGATGGTCAGGAGCGTGTCATCGCCTATTTTAGTAAGTGTCCAGACCAGAAAGAAACTACTGTGTAACTAGGAAAGAACTGCTTGCTATCGTAAAAGCCGTGGAGCACTTCCATCCTTACCTCTACGGTTGACGATTCCTACTTCGAACAGATCATGCATCATTGACCTGGCTACTGAATTTTAAAAATCCAGAAAGCCAAATAGCCAGGTGGATACAAAGACTGCAGGAGTATGACGTAGAAATTCACCACAGAAACGGATCAGCACACAGAAATGCAGACGCTCTTTCGAGAAGACCCTGTCCTGAGAGCTGCAAATACTGTTCGAGAGTCTAAAAGAAATTTGGCGAAATAGATCCAGTAGTCCACCAAGTTACAACGCCATCAACATCGGAATTGGACCTGTGGTGTGACGAGAGCACCTGAAAAGATCAACTGGCTGATCCTGAAATTAAACCAGTAATAGAATTCAAAGAGTCATCTGATGAAAAGCCCAGCTGGCAAGACATCGCCTCTTTCCATCCTACAACGAAGCGTTACTGGGCTCTTTGGAACTCTCTGCACCTGAGAAATGTTTTATATCGAAAATGGGAGTCTGACAACGGAAAAGCATTCAGGTGTGGCAATTAATTCTCCCAAAGACAAGAATATCGACAGTCCTAAGCGAACTCCATGGCAGTCCAACTGGTGGCCATTTTGGTGTTATGAAGACCTTACAAAAAGTCAGAGCGCTTCTACTGGAACAATGTGCGGAGTGACGTTGAGAAGTGGTGTCGCACATGTGATCCCTGTGCTGCACGTAAAGGTCCAAGAAAACGCACCAGAGAACGACTCCAGCTGTATAATGTGGTAGCGCCTTTCGAATGAATAGCTTTCAACATCTTAGGCCCACTTCCGAGATCATCAGACAGCAACAACAACATCCTGGTTGTCATGGACTACTTCACTAAGTGGCCTGAAGCCTATCCTATATCCGACCAAGAGGCCCCGACTGTTGCAGAGGTTCTAGTTCAACATTGGATCTCAAGATACGGTGTTCCTCTACAACTGCACTCCGATCAGGGAAGGAACTTCGATTCTGCAGTTTGCAAGAGACTGTGTGAGATACTCGGCATTGACAAAACCTGGACAACAGCTTTACATCCTCAGTCTGATGGCATGGTAGAGAGGTTCAATCGGACCATCCTGAACAGCCTCTCTCTCCTGGTATCCAGTAATCAACAGGACTGGGACCAGAAACTGCCTCTTTCCCTGCTTGCCTACTGGAGTGCCATCCACGAGACCACTGGCTATTCCCCATCCCAGATGCTCTTCGGACATGATCTTCGTTTGCCTGCAGATCTCTTGTTCAGCCGACCACCCGATGCTCCTTTGGCGCCTGAGGAGTATGTCGAGAAACTCCAGGCACGGATGGAGGAAATGCATCATTTGGCTAGGGAAAGAATCGGCATGGCTTCAGAGAAGATGAAGACCCGATACGACGCAAGAGCAACCGGACACGACTTTCACGAAGGCGACAAAGTGTGGTTATGGAATCCGAAACGTCGCAAAGGACTCTCTCCAAAGTTGCAGACCAACTGGGAAGGTCCTTACACAGTCCTTAAAAGACTGAATGACATTGTGGTTCGGATACAGAAATCCCCACATACAAAACCGAAGGTAATACATTATAATAGGCTAGCCCCTTACCTTGGCCAAGGAGAATAAGGTACCTAAGTTCAGACCATGGTCACAAATTACTTTGTAAATAATGTGATTTATTTAACTCTTTTCTTAGTTTTATTTTAGTGTTGTAATTTATGTTTGTATTTTGAATTTATTTGCTTTTTGCTGTTGAGTATTTGTTACTTTATATTCGATTATTATGTGAATAGGTTATGTCTGTAAATAGATGCCTCTTACTCAGGGATTGTACTGCCCGGGACGTGCAGTCTTTGAGGAGGGGGCAATGTTACGAATTTTGTATAAAATAATGTAAATAATTTGTATTTGGATGTGCAATGCCTTTATATTGCTCTATGCTGTATTTATTTCATTATAAAATTGTAATATTCACAAGCAACGCCGTCCCTTACGTTATAATGGCGATTCAATGGGAACTTGGCGAAATATTGGCGATAGAGCCAAGTTGGCATCATTTTTGGCGACCAAGTTGGCATCATTTTTGGCGACTTTGGCGACCAATTTGGTGACATTGGCGACCATGTTGGCGAGTTTGGGACCCTCTGGATTCTTCTAGAAATTAGTAGAGAAATCCACTAATTTCATAATCTGTGGCGCGAGCGCATCTTTCCAGAAATTTCGACCTCTGCTATAGAGAGAGACTCGCCGCAACAGTCAAGTCTGATTTCAACCAGCGAGTAGTGAGGATTGCTTTGATTAG
>BMAO01011854.1:0-66060 GCA_019973975.1 Trichonephila clavata
GGGAGCAATAGGGCCAATCGGAATATCAAAGCATTGAATTCATTATTTTCTTCCTCAAATGGTATTAATAAATTTTCTTTAAAGGGACGTGAACCTAAAGTTATACAAAATTTCATAGATATTACTTCTGATGCTGATAATGACACTTATATAGAAGTTCCTATAAAACCCCGACCGTTTAAAAACACAGAAATTAGTTTATGCTGGAAGTGATTTTTTACCAGATCATATAAATAAGAGATTTAGTGTAGTGGATATCGATTCCCACCAAATACGAAATATAGAAGATGAACCTAACGAAGTTAATACAATGAGTAATCGTTTATTTAACTATTTTTCAATCACATTATATAATTGCATCATCTATACTAACGATATGTTTTATGATTATAGTTATTTTGGGAATTATAGCTTTTTACATAGGCAGAAATCAAACAAACCTATGGAAAAATTCAAAGCAAATGTCACCGGAAGGAATTAAAAAATTTGACCTTCCAGCCAGACCTGATTATAGCTTTGATACTTCCAAAGCAAAGACGAATTCCAAAAATATTCTCAAGTCTTTTTCCAAGAAAAATAAAGAAAAAGGAAAATGCGACGATGATAGTAGATCTTTGTTTAGTATTGGCAGTTGTACGAGTTTGGGTGAAATAAACAGTTCAGATTTCATTCGACTTGCCAAACTTGATAATTATGGAAGAAACCATGTACATGGAGGGACTAAAAATGAAAAAGATTCCATAAATAAAAGCGAAACGAAAAACAAAACAGATGACAGTCCAGCAGAAAGACTTATGAGAATGCATCGTAATTTTTCATCAAGAAGTTCTACGTTGCGATCTTCTGGTTCTCAGCAGTCTCCAAAATCAAGTCCAGTTCAACGTCGCCAAGAAACTGGAACAATTATCACGCAAACGAGAAAGAACGTGCTTCAGGAACGACAATTCTAATTCACCATTACAGACAGAATCTAAGGCAGTTGCAAATTCTTTTGCCATTGCAGAGGACGATAAAGCAGAAGATTTAAATGAAATAATTTGCAACGCCCAATTTTCATCTAATAGACCAGTAGGACATGAAGAAAGGTCTACGTGTTTACATAGACTATTAATAAATAATTCATCCACATTCAATTTTCCTTCGACTAATAATCCTTTTGAAGAAAATATTGAAAACACAGAATACAGACGTTTCTATGAACATAGATATAAGGACTGAAATACAAGACAAAATTTCCTCTCTATCCAGCAGTAATTTGCAAAAACTTTGTGATGAATCGACATATGATTATAATATGCCAGAGATGTCAATAGATCCTGAACCAGAAACAGATTTCTGAAAATATATTAAAAAAACCAGCAACAGAGTATTTACTGCCTTAATGTTACAAGTGCTTTCTTGAGACATCAAATGTATCCCCTTAAGAAAAGTTTTTCTTGGAAACAGTTTTAAAAACTTTTATTAGTGTATTTATATTATTCATTCTTAAATTTTCAATAAAATTGTAATTTTTTATCACTCAGTAATTTGAGTAATAAATTAAATCACCCAAGTTCAATATTGTCTACATGTAAGGTTTGCTAATGCATTTCATTCTGAAGATATTGCTTTATTGCGGTAAAAAGGTACCGTAATTTCCTTTCAAAATTAGCACCAAAAATCATTTAAGGTTGATTTGAAGTGAAGAAATTATAAATAATTTTGAGCGTCAAATTTCGTTGTGGTGCCTTTTGCAACTCGACGGGGTCTTTTAGCTTAACCAAATCCTTTGATTGATTTGTTAAGAACACCAGTAAAAAACAAATTTTTAAAAAAACGTGTGTTTTCTTTCAAACTTCCTACTATGCGTAACATAATTTTTTTATATCTTAAATTTTAAGAGCAAAGGGAACGTGTGTTAAAATTGAATTGATCCAATAGTTAGTTTTAATAATTTAGTTTTTCGAGGGGATAGCTTAATTTGGTGGTTTCAATATTCAACTGTTCCATACTGTAAACAATTGGGATTGTGAGTAAAATTTAATTCTTTAAATAATTAGTTTTAGTCAATTAATTTATTTTAATTATAATTAAATTATTGTATTGTCATCCAAAAGAATCGTGTACATAAAATTCCAGCTCAATTGAAAGCTTTAAAACGTGAGAATTTTTTAAAAAAAATTTCGACACTAGTCGCCAAATTTGGACGCTGTATTTGTAATTATTTAAATAGTTAATTTTAATGAAATAATTTTTATTAATTATAATTATATTATCGTACTGTCATCCAAAACAATCGTGTATATAAAATTTCAGCTTGACTGAGAGCTTTAAAATATGAGAAAAACGATTTTATAAAATTTTGACACAGGCATAGCTATAATGTAAGCAGTAGAAAATCCATTAGAAATAAACACTCGTCTTTTACACCATGGAAGTAAATAGTTCGTTTGTTTAAAGAAAAAAAAATCCGTTTTATAAATTTAGAAGTAGAGGAAAAGATATTTTCTGATTTAACACTTAAAACAAATTAAAGAAAATCCATGAAAAGAAAAAGCAGGACGTGTGTGAATAAAATGAAATATTATTTGTACAACGTTATTGGTTCCTTGATTACAAAAACAGCGACTAATCTCGTTTGTGAAAAAAATAAAGTAGAATTCTCTACTTTTACCGAAGAATTTAAATTGTTATAAATATTATGAAACAACATCATTATATCAAGACTTTCAGTTTCGAAAACTGACCTTAAAATGGTGGTTTTAAGTAAGATATTAGATCAACATTTTAAAACTGTCAGATCGAGCTGTTTCCTAATTGTGTCAGATGAAATGATAAAATAGCCATATTGATTGACAATATATGATGTTTTTTAAAGCGGCCATGTTCACTTTAGATAAAAATCGGCCATTTAAAGAAAGAGTACCTGACTCGACACCAGTTTTACCATTTTTTTTTTTCTGTAGGAAATTACATAAAAATGAAACATTTTCTTTACATTAGCAAATACATAAAAAAAAATAATATAAACAAATAACCTCGTATTCCAGCCTCACCTGCAAAAAGTTATCTCATAGAGTTGCTGATTGCATTCAGTTCTAACTTAACATCACACAATGAAATTTTCATAAAAAACAATAGCACCAAAATTTATTTAATATTTACATCACTAATAATGTCATACGAATAGCTTTCTTTGTGAAAAGAAACATCTATGAGTTTATCAGGAATCAGAAATGAAAAAAAAAAAAAAGAAATCAGTTCGATTTTTGTAATTATTTTGTGACGATAAATTAAAAATAAAAACAGATAAAAATTAAATTTACAATAAAAATAATGTAAAATATATTATAAGAGCTCTTGCATTTTTGCATCACATTATCCGTATGTTTTGTTTATACAGGGGAAAAAAGGTTTAACTACCTTCGCGTGAAAGCTCAACTATTAAAATTAAAATAAAATTCAATTTTAATAGTCCACACACATACACGAATTACACAGAGTACGTAGTTTAAAAAACTAACTTTACTTTGTGGAAATGTTTTTGTACAAATATTAATACAGCATTTGAATCGGTGAGTATGCATAATTTTTTCACTATGGTACAAAAAATGCAAAATAATTAATATGAAAAAAATAATTTTAAAATATATCCGTTTACATTTAAAAACGAAATTCCTTTCAGAGTATCAAAGTTTACATAGCTATTTAGTTAGTTTTAAAATCTTAAAAATAAACTATAAGAGAGTGTATATTTAATGTTAGACAATTTTTTAGTAAGTATGTGAACTTTCAATGTGTCTTCTGCATAAGGCTATAACACACAACAATTTTTTTTTAAAATTTTAAAAGCTTACTTTAGAAATGGTACAAATACTTTTTATTTTGTTTCGGAACTTCCACACTAAAATATCTTTTAAGGCAGATTAATTTTATAATTGCTTATATAAAATCGTTTGGTAATTACAATAATGTTTAACAAACACATTTTGGTAATATTTGAGAAAATAAATCGTTTGCTTTAATGCTTGACTGTGAAACTGTTTCTGTCTTTAAGAACAAATTCGTAAAAAAAAAAAAAAAAAAATTCGAACAGATAAAAGTAATTTTTTTATCAACGTTGTATTTTTATATTTTTCATAAAATTTTATTCTAGCATTTTTCTTTGGTACGGTAGACGAGAAGTGGAAAAAATAGAAAATTGGTTACAATTCTGTTCTTTTAGTCGTTCTTGTTAGTACCATTCAAATTAACTTACGATTTTTAAAGAACATAAATTGTTAGTAAATTTATGCAATTTTAAAATTAAAAAGAACAAGAAATTTTAACGTAAATTCCAATGTTGCCATTTCGATGTGCAATATCTTTCAAAAAACATATCTAATGTATTGAAAATTATAATTCAGTCTTGATATCTCAATTCTTATATAGTAGATACAAACATAACTGCTATAAAACGATTCTTTTAAATTTTTTAAAAAGATAAGAGTAGGAGAGTTTTTTTGACATAGTATTCCTAACCGAAAAAAGCTGCCCAATTTCATATTTTTTGATGATTTTTAATAGAAACTATTTCTACAGTTTTTAATTAAGATCTATTTGGAAATACATTGAAAAAAAAAACTGATTATAAGTTGTTGTTTTTTTTAAAAAATACTCTAGAATTAAAATTGGTTCTAAACATGTAGTTGGAAACCTTAATCTTAAACTAGATATAATTAAATGTACAAAAGCAATATCAAATAATTTATTTATCTACTGCTGCAATAAGAGAAAAAATCCAGGTAATATGGAATTGTAGTTATTTCAAAATTTCATGCTTTCTTGGCATTTTCTTAGAACACGCGAGGTAATAAATAATAATAATAGTTTTACAATAATACGAATTCTACACTTTCCCGTATCTATTAGGTTCTTTAAATTATTTTTCTTTTCATCTTTTTTTGTCCCTTTATAACTTTCCCACATACGCTATTTTTTTCTTACTTTTTTTAAACGAAAATAACAATACAGATATTCTTTTGTGGTCATTTCTATTTTTTGCATCGATAAAAATATTACCTTGATTGTTTGACAAAGAAAAAATTTTAAAAAATATTCTGAAATCTAAAAATTGTCACACAATATACATTAATTATTTCTAAAAAATGTGGGATAAATATCTGATTATGATTTCCATAAATTTCGCTTTCTAACTTTTTATTGCCGAACATTTGACAATTAAAAAATGGTAAATAATATCCTCATTAAATTTGCTTGCAATATCAAAACTTGTGTTCATTTCCTAAATTTTATGAAAATCATATTGATTGATTTTTATTAAACTACTCCACCATTTAATATTTCAAAAAGAAAAAAGTTGGGGGATGAATGAAAGGAAAAAAGTATTACAATTTCAAAAAATAAAGGATGAAAAGGAAAGATATTGTTATTTGAGTTTACTTTAAACTATTATTATTTTTTTAAAAAATCACTTTTATGAGGAAATTTTTAAAATTTTTTATTGATAGAATCTTGTCTGATGTATTTAATAAAATGTTGTTGTTGATACTTTCCAACGTAGTCAGATCGAGTCCCACGAAATTCATTATAACAAAGGGCTCAATTGTACGCCTGTCGTTATCCGTAGCTTTGAGCGCCATACAGGTGACAATATAATGTATTTGAGAATCAACTACAGCAATTATAATTCTTTTCTTAATTGGCATTTGTTTCAAATAGTGCAGTAAAGTTTTATGTCTCTTTTAGATTAACATTAATATTGAAATCTATTTCCATTCCCTTTTCATAAATATTTTAGTTCAATAGCGATTATTTTGTCTGTAGTTTTAAAGTTTTGTGGTATTCAATATGCCATAAAGAATTTTATAATATGAAGAACTTTATAATGTATGTGCTCACTGTTTCAACTCTGAAATCCCTTTGATTGAGTGAGAGAGAGAGAGAGAGTTATATTAACGTCGCAGTATAAAGCAAAACGAGTGCTATTAGCGATTGACCTCGTAATTTTAAACCTCGGTCAAATGCCGAAGCCGACACCTGACCTCCTGTCCAACCCACACCACACCAATGGGAGGACATTGAGCCTCGACATATTTAACGTGCATTGTCCCTCTCTACATCGCAGGTCTTTAGTGGCACGAGAGAGAGATGCTCGAACCCGTGATGTTCCAGCCACGAGTTCGTGACCATAACCCCCATGATATTGCAGCGGTATCTAAGTAAGCTAGTTACAGCCTCCGGACAGGAGTGATCACTTTTGTCTAGTGGTATGTTAAGTGCTTACGAATCTATAGGTCGCGGGTTCTAATACAGCACAATACCATGGCCAGATCCCTTTGATAGAGAATCTACCGTAAATTATTTTCAAATGAATAAACTCAAATTCGTACGTAGAAGAGAATTTATTGAATTAATTTATAATTGGATTGTTATTGCTTATAAAATTTAATGGTGCGTAGCTTAGGACACCCATACACAATAAAACACTGGGAAATTACTTTTTTGCAGACCATTCTCATGTAAATTTACACTACTGAAACAATGACCTCCAAACCCAGTAGTTAAAATTTGTTTTTTAACCAACGGTCGAGTCCCGATTCCTAATTCTACTAAAGAAGTGTGGAATAATGAAGACTGGTACATTTGAATAGAACACGTCATTAGGATTCTTGCGCAGCATAAAAGTTAAGAGAGCAAGATACTAGCTATGGCATTATCGTTATTTATTAAAACATTATTTTAAATGATACTCTAAATTTTAATGTACTATGGGTTTCATGGAACACATTAGTAACATAATTTATTAGCCACACAAATGGAGTTATTACTTTAGCTCCTATAATTAAATTAATATTCACTTTTTGAAGTGATAACTTCTTTAGGCGTGTTTTGCTGAAGAGTGAATCTAAACTAAGCGTCCGGTTTGGCTGGGTACGTTTAATCGTTTTTACTCGGCTCCATTCGGCAATCGTGCTCGTGTCGGCGTTGTTTTGAATTGAAAACTTTTTAGGCGCGTGTTTTTTATTGAAGTAAAAATTTCGTGCCCACTTTTCCCCGTTCAGTTTTATTTTCTTTATTTGAATATTACTGCCATGCAGTCTACTTTCACTCAACTCCAGCAAGGGAACGAGAAAACAGGAGCGCAAGCGAAAATAATTGGAAAAAAAAAAAAAAAGATCATTCTTATGTAAGAGATTGAAGAAACGAAACATGGTATCCATTTTTGATTCAGTAGAAAGAGTATTTAAGCATAAAAATGTGTCAAAAGAATTAAAATCTGAAATTTTAATGAAGCTACTTGGCGAAAAAGTTGTTAATATTTTGGGTTGTATTGGTGATGAGAACTAAGAGAATACGAGAAAATAAAAGCATTAATTGTGAAAAAGTATGAATCCTCTCCTTTTGTTTGCTTAGAGAATTTTAAGAAAAGTAAACGGCTCTCAGGGCATAAGTTTTCTTAGCCTTACATAGTGTACGGCGAATGGTACTTACGTATTATCGCAACGGTATGTTTCAGTGAGTGAATATTAACGTCACACTATTCGGCTGCACGATGGCTGTTGGCGACTTTTGGTTGGCGGAATTTGGAACCACGGTCAAGTAAAGAAGAGGACACCTGAACCTGGCAGCCCTCTCTCCTAAATTCCACATTACACCAAAGAAAGGACGTTTGAACCCCGACAGATTTTTCGTGCATCACTCCCCTACATGGCGTGTCTTCAGTGGTACTGGGCTTGAACTCATGACCCGCCACGAGTTCGTTACCTTGACCAATGGGCTACCGCGGCCACCAAGAAATCTTAATGCCATCATTATATTTTGATAATGGTTGTTCTTGCAAAGAGCCACAGAAATAAAAATACCTTCGAAAGTTTTGAAAGACTGGAAAGCGTTATTTTGTGTAAAGCTGTAATTAAATATAAAAATTATTAATTTAAGCGCTAGCAGTCCGACTGCTACAGGAGACTCCCCTTCGCCTCCTGCGCACGCGTATGGGGCTCTTTTTATAATTAGCTCTTTGTGTAAATGGCTCTTTCGTACCTTAGTTATCTTGTTTCCCTTACAACTTGGCTCTTCTCTTAGAAAGTTTGCCGAACCCTGGCATAGGAGAATTAGTTGTGGACAAAAGATTACTTTATTTCACTTGAACAAATCTGTCCATTGAAAATTATTTCAAACCTTTACATGTAGTTTTTGTTTTATCACACTCGGAACAGCAATTATAATTTTATCAATAAGCTCAGTTTAGAGTATTAGGTTTCGTATGTGCAAAAGTGCAATAATCATTAATTTTTTTACTGTTAATTACATAACAACTAAATATTTTTTTTTGAAATAGTCATTTCTTCTCGTCCATTTTCTTTCACTCTCAAAGAAGGAATCAGATATCTGCGGTAAAAAAAATAATAAATACTACACATCTTTTGCTATGTCAGTCGTGAAAGAATACTTGTGTTTAAACGAGTTTCTTGCCCACTTCACTTTGCAGGCTCATCTTACTGTACCCTAAGTGATATTATCGTGAATTCGACATTGTTAAAGCTTGGTCGAGAATAATTCTCGTAGAAATTATTCACATATTAAGAGGCAATGAAGTAAAGTAATTTGTTGTTAAAATTACTCTAAGCCAGAGGTGGGAGGACTTTTCCAGGGTACGGGCTACTGCTAATATTTTTAAGGTGTTGCTGTCCACCCAGAGTCGTATAGTGTGCCCATTCTGTATTAAAACTGTATATTTTCTTTTCTTCACACTTGTTTTCGACATTGTACCCCTCTTTTAAAATATGAATACTACTATTTTTACTACAATAACACAAGTAATACAAAATTGTCAAGCTGAATACTTGAACTTATATATGAGCGACTGCTAGACCGTAAAAGAAGTATGGAAGCAGAGAGAGAATAATGGTTTCTCTGATTTTAAATTTACAGAATCGTAGTTCAGATTACAAATTTGTTAAAAGTGGGATAATGTATATTTATTATTTAAACTAATCTCTTTCTCAAAAACTGTTTCGAATTCAACAGCAATCAGTATTATATTGTACATCATTTAAACTAACAGTTTCTTTACGGCTCAATAACAATAGCAATCTTGTTTTTATTTCAAACAGTATGAACTACAACGATATCATTCTTGAAGAGTTATCTTAAAATCTTAAACTTTTAAATATATCAGGTTACTGGCCTATTCCTCCAGACAACAATTCTAAGGTTTAGAAAGAAACCCATCAAAAGCCATACCAACAACACCCCAGATTGTTCTCTGCATATGTCCAAAGAAGAAGAATTTCAAGTTTCACAACCCCGGTGAAACTTTATCTCTAGAAACTACTAACACGCGTCATTTAAACCATTCACTTTCACCTGATGAAATCTAATACACGTGTCCCAAATATTATTTCAAAAATCGATTACACCGAAGAAAAGCGAGTGCTAAGTAGGAACTGGTACCACTAACCCTTGGAATAAAGCCGTAACAAAGAAAAAAAGCTTAAGATTTGATTCCCATATAATCTTCAGCGATTCAGATTAATAAAATCATGAGTGACTTTGAAAGGGCGTGCTTTCCCGGAAGTTTTTCGGCACCATTGTTCAGCGGAGGAGTGTTTTGAACTTAACTGAAGGACGTCCAAAGTGGGGATAGAGCACGGTTTAAATGTCCGCTCTCTTTTCGAACGGTTTATGAGACAGCGTGGGTACGATTTTAGGTGAAGGTCAGAGCTACAGGTGGTGGAATGTCTTCGTGAGAGTTGGGTGGGGTAGATTGAAAGGGAGTTTTCTCAAAACAAAATGTATGCTTGTTTCTTTTTTTTTGAAAAAAATGCAATACACTAAGTAATTGTGAAAGTATTAGAGCCGTAAAGGGGAATGTGTATATATTGCTGAAATTACTTAAAGGAACGTTTTAATGTTTTTTCCGCGTAAAATTAATCAATATCTAATTACCAATAGGCAAAAGTTGGAAAAGAGCATGGGTACTTTGAAAAAAATTATTCATTTTATAATGAATCACGTACTGGAAGCGATATTTACTTTTTCGGCGTCGGGAAATAATTTTTTAATTGGAAGAAAAAAAGAAGAAGAAAAACGTTGCTCTCTCTGAAGGAGCCTTGAATCAAAATTCCTTCGGGGCCCTTCTTTAGATATGGGAAGTGGGACTGTAGTTACACATGTCTTAGCCCCTGTAGCTTGGGGGTCCCGTAACATTGATACGGCGGTAGCTACGCCCCTGTTGATATTGCTGTGGTGTTTTAGGTTAAAGTTGTTGAGAATGGAATTAAAATTTTTTCCCCATATAATTTAAAAAATTTTATTAATAATTTTTTATTTAACATAGATATTTGACTACAATTGAACAAATTATAGCAATTAAAGGCTATTTACATTAAATGAAATCCATTTGCTGTTATAAAAATTAGTTCATAAATTAAATAATTAAATATGTTAATATATAATTAAATGATAAATAACATTTTATCATTCGTAATAAAACTAAATAACAAAAATTAATCAAAATAAATTACCAATGCAATTAATTTATTTTTTTTGTAAATAATTAATAAATGCTAATATATATAACGAATACCATAATAAATTAAAATAAATAATTTTATGCACTTAATTAATTTAAAATAATGGTAATACTTGCATTAATTATAAAATATTAATTCTGATATTCCCTAAAACAATTTTTTGTTTAACACGCTCACGGACACATTGTTACTCTAATTTACCATAGGATTGCAAGTGCAGCAGTACATGCTGCTTGATCCCTACTTGAGAACGTGTTAAGCCTATATTCTTTCAAAAGGCTGTCTCCTTGACAGTCCATGCAGTTGGAGGTCCCCGCACTATTTTTAATACATACCGTAAAATATGGCGTATATCACGCACCTATACTTTCAAGTTGCAATTTTTAATTTTGAGGTATATTCGCCGCATTACGCGCACCCCTTTTGAAAAAAAGAATCCTGAAATGTACGTGTGCAATGCCCTTATGTTTGAAGTCAATTATACGAGGTATTATTCCAAGTTTTAGAAAAATAGTATATATTTCTGGAACTACAATCCTTCAAGTGCTCAACGGGATTACGGGGATATTGATAGTAAAACTTTTTTTTTTCTGTTAGATTTAGACTTGAAATTTGGCTTGCATGTTCAATTTACGGAGTAGAGATCCACCGAAAATTGGTTTAGCGGGAATCCACTTGGTTTTTGGGTTACGAAAGAGCAAACATCATTCTATGCTTCAATTTTAGAGATTTTTAGAAAACACAAATTAGATGAGTTCTGCCCTTTTTTTTTTTTTTTATCAACAGGCGACAGTTACTGGTATAAGTATATTTTTCAATACAATCGAATTCTTAATGCAGGACTTAGATATCAATAATTTATACATATATATAAGCAGTAAAAATTTATAAAACATCATGAAATTCCCAGCGAAGCGGGCGGGTAACAGCTAGTCGTTAATAAAATGCATTTTAAAGTCCTCCATTGAGCTGAATTTTTATATACACGCTTATTTTGGATGGCAATACATGAATTTAATTATAATTAATAAAAATTAATTTTTCAAAGAATTATAAATATAGCCACGTTGGCATAATTTTTGGCGACTTGTGTCAAAACTTGAAAAGAATTTTTATTCGCATTTTAAAACGCTCATTTGAGCTGAAATTTTCTATACACTATTATTTTGGGTAACAATATGGTGATTTAATTATAATGAATTAAAATTATTGACTGAAATTAATTATTTAAGGAATTGCAGATACAGCCATGTTGGTTTAATTTTTAGCGACTTAGGTCAAAATTTTAAAAGTTTTTTTTCTTCTCACGTTTTAAAGCTGAGCAGTTGAACTGAAATTTTATATACACGATTGTTTTGGATGACAATGCCATATACTTTAATGATAATTAATAAAAGTTAATTGCCACTTAATGTTGTGATTCTGCCATATGTATATACATACTTTTTATTAAATAGTTACAATTAATGCAAATAACTAAAATAAATTTTTTTTTTGTTGATCTGAGTAGGAATTGACTTAATTTTTTTTTTTAATATTACTTGTATTTTGTGTTAAAAGTGCGCATTATACGCCGGATTTCACAGTATTTCTGGATGTACAATTGTAATATTGTTACATCAATCGGTTCCGCAATGTAGCAATTTTTGTGTTCTTTTATGACTGACATTTCCAGCCGTTTTATTAATTGGTTACATAATTTTAGTCCTGTGGGATTTCTAATTACTTTCTCAAATGTAGACATATTTATTGGAATACAACGAATAATAATAGAAGTTATAATAATAATAAATGATTTCTCTGTATTTTTTAAAGCTTTTTTTCATTAAAATGCTTTTATGTATATTTCAATGATTCGTAAGTTTGTAAATTGATTAAAATATTTTAAATTATTTGTTATTATCATAGAAAAATTATAACCTAATTGAAGCTTTCTTTTTTTTTTCTCTTTTAATTACACATTATTTATTGCCCTCAAACAAATATACTAAACTACACTTGAGAAGACAAACAGAATATTTTGAATATTGAAATATTTATAGAATATGTTAGGATTCAAAATGGCTGGTAGGAGAGAAACTTAATAACTTCAATAATGTCCCAAAACAAATTTTTTAAGCAAATGCAGATATTTCTTTTGTAAATGGAAAATTAAGAATGAGTTGGAAAAAAAAATATCCAAATAGCATGATTATATTGTAACATCGATTTCGTGAATAAACTTTTTGGTAAAATAAGGTTGCTGACTAAGTTCGGAACTGTGATTTTGAAAAAGCGTACAAATGAGTAATTTTCTTTTTATATTTAGTGTCAGTTGAATAAGAATGAATATATACAAAATTGTTTTAAGAATATTATTACAATAAAAGTTATTTAATTGCAATTATTTTGCAAAATATGAAGTAAGAGGGGTCTATTTTCAAAACATTTTCCTTTCATAGAAAATAATTCCATAATAATTATATTTTGCTTATATATATAGCTAAGATTTCTCTACAGGGGCTGAACCAGGAATTTTGAAAAAATTGAATTTAATTTTAGAGTTACTAATAAATGGTGTTTTTGTTAAAATTCTCAACTTTAACATATTAAAATATGAATTAATTCATTTCTAAATTACATATTTTAAAACTCTTAGTTCATCCCATGTAGTGATGTCTTAAACATATAGATATAAGCAAAATATTATTATTATAGAAGCGTCTTTCATCAAAGAAGAACGTTTTGATATGTCATTCTCTCTTTATTTTTTGCGAAAAAATTGCATTAAAATTTTTTTTAATTGTAATAATATTCTTTACATAATTTTATATTATTTTCTTATTCATGATAACAACTATAAAAAGAAAATTTTTCATTATACGCTTTTACAAAATCACGGTTTGGAACGTTGTCAATCATTTTAAAATCAGCGTTTCCCCAAAGAAAAAAAAATTAAGAAGAAAATTTTTAGCATTTGGAATTTGCAGTTAATATTTATAACCAAATCCATTCTCAACTTTAATCCAATTACATTGAATAGGGGATCTCATATATTCACACTTCGTTCACTGCTGTACAAATTAAACTACACAGGGTGTCCCAAAAATAGCACCCAAACTCTGCACAGCTAAATTTCTCGTTGGGAGTGCATAAGAAATACCCAAAGAACTACACCTGCATGTGATCCATTGCTAACGAGAAAAATACGAAAAACAAAGTATGACGTCACAGCCGGTGCAATGAAAAACACAGTATGGGACACATAGAAAGCAGTATTTGGAAATATTTAAAAAGGCAGATGTTCAAAGTGTCCACCGTGCATATCGAGGCAGGCTTGAGTACGTTTCGGAGTGGATCGGTGTACACGTTACAGCAGCGTGGTGTCTACCGAAGTGAAGCAGCATACAGACGAGAAAGTCTGTTTGTGTGGTCTCAATACACCTATTCCTTGAGATTACCCAAAAGGGAAAAAAATCCAACTGTTTGAGATCTGGTGATATCGGTGGCCGTAGAGCTGGACTCCCACGCCCGATCAAGCGGCCGGAGTATGCCATATCCAGCCAATCACGAACATAAGCACGGACATGCGCAGGAGTCTCATCATGAACCATCATGCATCATCATTTACAATATTTTTTCTCGTAAACTTGTAATGCCTGTCGGTTCCTGCTTCCCTCTGAACCCCCTTGTCTACCCTCGGACCCGGCTAGAGGTGTGGGAAGAACTGAATAATCAGTCGACATGATTCCCTCTAATTATTTTATTGACACAAAATATCAAACAAGCACAATAATAATCCAACTAAAAAATTTGATCAGTCTGTAGAGCGCGAAGGTGAGGCCCGTTAGCCTGGGGATAATAATACGGACCCTCAACTGATTCACCGATAACTTATACAAGCTCAATATAAACTACGTCGTGTACTAATAAGCTAACTTCTATTTAAATAAGGATCACGATACCTGTACTTTTATGAAGTCGAGTCCTACAGTTGAAGCCTTAAATGCAATCCTTAACCTGATTGAATCATCGTCGAGTGATCCTCTCTTAGAATTCTTCAATTGATAAACTCAGATTTGCACTTAATAAATTCACGATCCTCCACTCACCAACTAACTCCCCTAACGAATACAGAATTTATATAATATACTTAATTTGCATTTTCACGTTTCCTTCCTTCGGTGAAAGTTGGTTGGTAAAACTATATTTCCAGAAGAGTCCCCAAGGGGTTAGTTGTAGACGCGTATAGATACGTCACAAACTATGGATCGTACAAGTACAGTTACATAGGCGTTTTTTTATGTACTCCCAACGAGAAATCTGGCTGTGCAGTGTTTGGGTGCTATTTTTGGGACACTTTCTACAAGCTGATAATATTGAAAAGTTTGTAAGTAAAATACAGTTTGGGATATTTTTTCGCTCAAATTATTAAATCGAAAATTTTTAATTTTTTAGTCGAAAAATTAAATTTTGAAATTAACAACTTCTTATTGTCAAGGTCTGTTTTCTTATAGGTCTAATATAGACCATGGGATAGTAGTTATGTAGCCACCTAGATACACATAGTCAGGAAGAAATAATGAACCTAAATTAAATTCTTTCTCAATTTCGGTGTTCAATTTTGAAAAGAATTATTTAGCAAAGAATAAATACAGTAATTAGTACGTAATTAAATATTATAAATTAATTTTGAGTGGGGTTGAGTGCTAAATTATTGCTTTGGCGTAGGACCCAGAAAAGTGCAAACCTTGATATGATTAGATATCAGGCTATATGTACGCGAAATAATAGAATTAATTTTTTTCCCCCACAGACAGTGCCGATTTAAGCTCATTTAGGGTCCTGGGCGGTGCAGAAGATCTATAAACCCCATTGCACTGGCGAATCGAAATTTATAACCAGAAATTTTTTTTAAGTTAAGCTTATCCTGGTCCTTCCCGGTCTCTGGGCGTTCTATGGATTCTATTCTCCCAAGCGTTCTATTCTCCCAAGCGTTCTATGGATAAATCGGCACAGCTCACAGAACATAATCAACAACAACAAAAAATTAACAAAATAAAATACTCAGATGTTTATCTAAAATTCTAACTTAACTAACAGATTAGTTTCCTAACTTTAAATCTCTTAGTATTTTTAAATGAAGAGTACGGACAAATATAGTTTTGGTTTTTACATCACACAAATTAAAGAAACATCTGTTTCAAAATGTTACAAATGTTGATTCCTATTTCGTATTTTGAAATGAAAATTTTAAATGTAATTATAATTTAAGCATTATGAATTATGCAATCGATGTAATCATAATCAATATTACTAAATATTAACACATTAATCACAATTCTAATCCTCAGTTCTAACCCAGTGGTCCCTAACCCCCGGGCGCGAACCGGTACCGGTTCGTGGATGAAATGATACCGGGCTGTACAAGGAACATTAAATTATTTTCATTTTATTTATTGTGGTGAGTTTCTCTATGGTTTGTGCAACTTTTTATGGAAATCACTTTCTATTTCAAGTTAAATCCCTTTATATCAGGGCTTCGAACTGGACCGAAAACCGAAAATATTTTGGTCGGAACGAAAACCTGAACTGAACAGGAAAAAAATATCGGTTTATTTCGATTAGATTATATCTTTGTCATTTTGTAACTGTAACCAACTTATCGATATTTTCTAATTGAACGTCAATCTTATGATTACCATCATTGCATGAACATGGCTTCAAGGTTTCCTGTTTTGATGTACACTAATACTTTTCTGTTTCAGTTTCACCGGAAACTATTTGTAGAAAGCAGATTTCAGTTGAATGAACTTGAAGTATAGATAATTCAAGACAAGAATATACAGGAAATAAAATTATTCATTCGGAACTGAAACAAAAACCGATATTTTCGTTGGAACAAAAACCGGAACTGAACCGATATATATAGTTGAACCGGCACGAAAAAAACTACGTTCGAAGCCCTGCTTTATATTCATTTTTGGTATAACTGTATATTCTGAAGGCTTGATAAATACAATTATATTAAAACAATCTAAAATATAAACAATCAACGTCCCCCTTCCCTCAGCGGGCCACGATAAAATTATACAACGTTGCCCGGTCCGTGACGATAAGTAGGTTGGGGGGCACTGCTTTAATTCTTTGTTGCAACATATATACTCTTGTTGACAAAAGTTTAATTTTTTTACTTCTTAAATGCTTTAATAGATTCCATTCCATTATTCAATTTATATCACATTTTCAAAAACGTGTCAAAATGGGTTCAATCACAGTTAACGAAATAGAGGTGTTTGGGGAATCTGTATGTGTATGTCAGTGTTGTAAATTTTCCTTTTACAAGATGGTATAGGTCACCACTAACAAGGCAGGAAATTATGCAGGATGTCCCAAAACGACCGCATAAACTCTGCACAGCTAGATTCCTCGTTGGGAGTACATAAAAACTCCCAAAGAAGCATTCCTGTACGATCCATAGTTTACGAGAAAAATACGAAAAACAAAGTATGATGTCACTTCGCTGCAAGAAAAAAAACACTTTATTGAACATATCAACAGCAGTATATGCACAATTTAAGGCAGATGCTCAAAATGTCTGCCTATCATGTCGAGGCAAGCTTGAGCACGCCGTGGAATGGCTGTCATCACACGCCGCAGCACCGCGAGGTCTACCGAAGTACAAGCAGCATGCAGACGAGTAACTAAGTCCATTTGTGTTGTCACTACGTCTCGATACACCAGTTCCTTGAGATGGCCCCATAGGAAAAAATCCAACGGTGTAAGATCTGGTGAACGTGGAGGTCATAGAACAGGACCCTGACGTCCGATCGAACGGCGTGGTATGCGATATCCAGCCAGTCACGTACAAGAGCACAGAAATGCGCTGGAGTCCCATCATGCTGGAACCAAAGTCCCTGTATTGCCGCTAATGGTATGTCATCGAGGAACTATGTTAAGACCTTATTGAGAAACACCAAGTACGACTGTCCCGAGAGCCGTTCAGGCAACAGATATGGTCCAAGCAGGCGATCCCCGAGTATGCCGGCCCACACGTTAAGACACCAGCGTTCCTGATGTTTCTGATGCCGGATTGCATGCGGATTGACCTGAAACCACATATGGCTGTTGTGATGGTTGAATACCCCATCACGAGGGGAACATGCTTCATCAGTCCACAGGATATGTGCAATGAAACCATTATCTGTGTTCTGTTGCCGCAACAGCCATTCATAGAAGGCCATGCGTTTCTGACAGTCATCTGGTTTCAGACCTTGCACGGTTGTGTACCGAAATGGGTATAGCTTCTCAGACCCTAAAAGCCTGTGCACAGTACTTTTAGTCGAAGTCATCTCACGGACTAGTGCGCGTGTGCTTACCTCGGGCTTCTCTACTACCCGGTGCAGTATTGCAACCGCCTGTACTACCGTCAAGCCACTCCGAGGTATTCCAGTATTGTGAAGATTGGCTGTTGGCCAGACGCTTCCCGTATTTCGCAGTCTGTCGTCCAGCCTACGGATAACGTTGACATCGGGAGGACGGTGGGACGGATATCGACGGGCATACTCCCTAGCAGTTCGTAAGGTATTTCCATTACATCGGCCGTACATCAAGTACATGTCCCAGTAGTCACGAACAGAATACATGGCCACCATGCGAAGACTACCAGTAGCTGCAAGATGCAGCCTTTTAAAAACCAGTTCACCGGCGGCTTAATGTCATTTTACGGATATAAGTGCATGGCGTGATATGCGCGGCGAACATTTTAAACACAATCGTCTGGAAAGATATGCAAATACTGTTGTTGATATGTCCAATAAAGTTTTTTTTTCTTGCACCGGAAGTGACGTCATACATTGTTTTTTTTCTCGTAAACTATGGATCGTACAGGAACTCTTTTTTGGGTAGTTTTTATGTACTCCCAACGAGGAATCTAGCTGTGCAGAAAATATGCGGTCGTTTTGGGACACCCTGTATATCCAATAACAAACCAAAGAAAAAAGCTTGCCCTTTTGAGGCTCCGTTCTCATGAATGTTCGCTATGATGGAGTGGAGCATTTCAGAGCTAGTGCAAAACATTTCCCTTGACAAACTATAAATACAGCTCAAAGATGCACAATGGAGCTCAGGTCCAGAAAATCCACAAATTATCGCATCAAATGTGATGTGTTTATCTGAATTGATGGAAAATTTGACTGTTTTTATCGTTTTCACATCACCAAGGTGGTCAAAAAAAAATAATAAATAATCATCAAGATATGTTTATGCATGCGAGTCACTGTGTTAGACAAACCGCAGCAATTATTTAAAACGAAATTTGAATGAATTGAATTTTCTTATTGTTTCTGAGGCTACTTTAAGTGGAAAAAGGTACAATAGCTTCATTAAACTTCTCAAGATTATTCGCATCCAAAAAAAAAAAAAATTAAACGTAATGTTTCTAAAATTTTCGCATTTTTAAATTAAAAATTTACAAATAGCTCATCCAACTGTATCATATTTTTAATTAATCAACATCAGCATTTTTTAAAATAAATGCAAAAAAAAAGATATTAATGAAGGGAATAAATAGAATTCAGATCCAAGAAATACAGTCATTGAATTCCATTGCCAATGAAATTTTCATTGTATTTCGAGTTCGAGTTGAAACGAAATCATAATCGACACGAATGAACAAAACAATAAAAAAAAAGAGTCATTAATTTGAATATGTTACCTTTTTTTTTTGCTGGAGCACGTACAATAACTTTCCCATACTACAAAGACGTTATCGTTGTGTTTCCTTTTTCATTTTATTTAAATAAAATGCTTGGCACTGGGAGTGCAACCTTCATTTTGCGGTAAAATATTATTAACGAGTTACCAGTTTCAAGGATGCAAGCATCATTCAGCTTATAAATTAACTGCTAAGTGTAATGTTCTCTCACCTTCATCAATGACCTTTAGCAATGTTATAACAAGACGCCAATGGCTATTTAACTGTATATGCAATTACCTAATGGTGCCGAGTCCAATTTTGACTTTTATTAAAGTTTTATGAATAAAACAGTACGCCTTGTAGGCAGAAAATTTGCCTCAAAAATATACCTTCGAAATAAATGTTATTTACACATGGCTTTCTAGCGTTTATATTTACAATACTATCACAGAACAATAATAGAATTACTTTTAAAGTGGGAATTTATAGAACCTTAATTTTTTGCCTTTTAAGTGAGTTTAATTTAATTTTTGTTTGCATGAAAAATAACAATTATGTTTCTGTTTAGTTGTTATTTTTGTTTGCAAAAAATATATTTTTAAATTTTACACGTCTTTTTTCCTTTGAAAAAAGTACGATAAATTGTAGACAAGACACCTTTTCAAAAATAAGTATTATTCCCACTAAACAGTTCCGCACACAGAAATTTTTCGGGTAGAAAGTCCACCATCCTCAAATACGTCGCCAAACATATTCTTTTGATTTTGTCGATTGTCGGGAACAAAAAACAGTAAAAAAATAAATTATTGAATAAATAAATTCGGCGTATAACGACACACGTTAATCACAAAAAGCAAGATTGAAATTTGCGTGTGTTTGTTATACGTCGGGTATATAAATGACAGCTTTAAAAATAAAAAATAAAAGATGAGCGTAGAAAAAAAAATTAGACTTTTGCATGTATTGAAATACTGTTTATTTAAAAGAAATGACATTTTTTCCTTATGAACTTAAACAGTTGTATTATAGAAGTATATACTATTTTTTTTCTAAGACTTGGAATAATATCTCGAATTAAAATGACTTCAAAACATAAGAGCATTGCGCACGTACATTTCAGGTACTCTTCGTAAAAAAGGGAGTGCGCTTTTACGGCGAATATACCCAAAAACTAAAAATTGCAGCTTGAAAGTATAGGTGCGTTATACGCCGGATTTTACGGAAATTAAATTTTGCGTACTTCATACAAAGGAATATAATAAATCGGAAAAAAAATCAAGGGCGATGGGGGTGGGTCCAGACCAGTAGACCCCCCCCCTTGTGTACGCCACTGCCACTAAAACTTAAGTTTGAATTTTATCTTTATATTTGAAAATATAGTCCACTATAGATTTTGTTCACAAAAAATTCATTGATTATTTTTTTAACATTTTGAGTTTCAGCGTGGTATAAAAATCGTTTGCAAAAATTTCCTACTAAATAATAATAATATAAGCAAGTTTAGAAACAATTTTGGGTGGTGTATTTTCGAGAATTAATACAGAGCAAATTTCAAAAATAAATCCTCTTTAAATATGTGGATTATAAGCTCTCTTTTAAATTAAGGAGATTTTATGAATCAAAATAAGAGCATATCTTTGTAATTTTACGATGCATCATTATAGGAAGGACCAAATTTGCAAAATTAAGAGCCTTAAAATTGACACAGTTCATATGTTTCAAGGTTCAGGATTAAATACCTGTGCTGCTACATTCACTTTTCATAATGAAATACTTTAAAAGAATTCTGAAGTATGAATATTAAATTCAAAATTTATATTTGTGTATATTGTCTTTATTTATTAATTAATATAAGAGAGAGTTTCAGCAATAACTAAATTATAAACATGTAAAAAATTAAGTGTTGGCTGATCAGTTTTTCACATCACAAAATTAGTTTTTTCATCTTATAATTTATTTATGACAAGAATATACAATTATTTCAAAAATCACAATAATTACTAATAATAATACTCATTTTTGTTGCAACCTGGAGATTGCAGGTGTAGTTTGAGACACCGAAGAAGCAGACATTGCTATATAAAAATAATTACTTTTCATTTAATACTGATTATAACCTATGGGAAATTCAAATTTAATTACCACAAGAGCAATCGTAATTAGTTTCCTAATCTATGCTAGTACAATTATCAAATAAACACTTTTCTCTTAAGCCGATTGTAGATCACTTGTCGGATCTTTTTTAAACTGATACAGTCCTCTTCAAATCTGCTTCTCTATTATTTCCACTTTTCCGAATGGCAGTTCTTGCTTGAATGATATCGTAAGGACAAACGACTCACTATTAACGATTAACAACTAACTCTAACGCACCCATTGCCAGGGTTTAAATAGCACTTAATTAGCATAAAACCAAGTTACCTCTACTTTAAGGTGGTTTTAAACTCAAACCACAGTTAAAGAATTTCCCAAGAGGATTATTGAAGGAATCGCGGAGAGAACCCGTCACAATTTTTGGCGCCGTTTGGTTAACATTCGATTGATTTGTTTTCATAGTTGTTCGAACAATTTTTTACTCAGAAATTGAGATGAGTGTTACATACTAGCTTTCTTTAATATAAAATGATTTATTTCTGGAGTTTAGTTCCAGTGTTTTTGATATCGATTGGATGTTTATATAACATAAATGAATTCTCTAGAATCATTTTCTAGACATGATTTGACCCAGCCCGAGGCTCACAGCTATTTTAGACTTTTTTTTAAAGTTTCTCTATCATTATAGAAAATGATAAAAATAATATGAAAAATATAGAAAGAATTCATAAATTTTTTTGAAAAGGAAGCTTATTTCTTTTTCCAAGTAGGCCTCTACAGTAGATCAGATAGACTGATTTCGTTGATAAAAGACAACTGTGTTCCGATTAACAATCATCATATAGTAATGGACGCTATACGAAATATCGTTCGTTATATAGCAGCAATATCATAACACGTCCGTTTAATAACATCACTGTCTCCATTCAATTAATTAACACAAAACTAAATCAAATCGCTTCAATATCTTATTAAAAAAATCTGGTAACCCAAAAATTCTAACAATTCCAAACATTCTTAATACAACTCAATACATTTTAGTTTGATCGGCTTTTACAATAAAAAGGAATCTTTTTAATCATTTTTTACGTTAAAGCTTAAAACTCATTTTCACTGTTCCAAATCAAAATTTAATTTTAAAATCAAATAGCTACATTGATTATGTCACTCGCTGATTCGATTTACAGAGGCTGAACTTGATTTTCTAAGCAAAAATTTAACCTACAAGAGAATTAAAATCGCATTTAAAACGTGTTTGACAATATTGTAGAAATGAATGATTTATGATTTCTTTGTATATAAATAGATAATCCAAAAAGTAAAAATCATTCTTGTAATAAGAAACAGATTTCATCCATTTGCAATGAATGTATCAAAGTAAGTTAGTTTTACGAATCAAGGTCATTATGGCATGCAGGTTTCTACAGAAGATAAACTACAAAATACTTTCTCTTTTTAACACACCTTTTATGTATGAAAAGTGCTGCGATAGAAGTAGCCACATTGATGTAAATAGAAGAAAACAATTCCAAAAAACTTCAAGCAAACTACATTATGTTGAATAATTTTGCTTTCCTGAATTTCAATAAAAACTTTTACTCCTTTGAAAAACTCACAAGTGAATAAATTTACTCCTATAATTATGCTGGACATAAGCGCGCACGCGCAATCTAATTTCAGTCAGTCTTATAAAGAGATATTATCATTACAGTTATAGTTAATTAACCTAACTAAAAAAAAGGAATTTTGTATAAAGTTTAGAATTCAATTCGAAAATGTGAAAACAAAAATTTATTTGATTTGTTTCACAATTTTTTGGGGGGTTTCTTGTCGTTAATTTTATACCACTGTCATTTTTTACTTATAAACTCTATTATTATCTTCCCCAATTTTTACACTTTTGAATAACTTAGGGAAAATTTTTTTGATGCATTTACAGTTATGTAACTGATTATAAATGTTAGTTGTAACAATAATTTTAATTTCTTTGCTAGGATTTTTAGAAAAAGTGTGAAAAAATTGTGAATTAAGTTGACTACTGAAAGTTTGTCTCTCTCTTATTTTTTAGTTCGTTTTAATTCTAATTTAAATGTTTGAAAAGCTCATTACGAATAATTACGAAAAAGAAATTCATTACGATTCAAGGAATTATAATCTCAGAATCTAATTGAAAGTCTTAAGATAAAAATTGAAATCTTATTAAAAACAATTTAAATTTATTAATGCTTACTTTTATTAGTTTTGAATCGGGATTGGGTGAAATGTGGGTATGTATACAATGTATTTTATTCTATAATGATTTAATGAAATACTTACTACTTTTAAATCACTTAAATTTCTATTACTAACTTACCGAAAAAAAATCCGTCTTATAACGTGCACATTTAACACAAAACATAAGATTGAAATTTAAGGGTGTGCGTTATACGCCGGATACAAAAAAGGAGAGCTTTAAAAAAATATGAGCATAGAAAAAAATTAGATTTCTACGCAGATCGAAATACTGTTTATTTTAAAGAAATAACATCCCTTATGAACTTTAAGAGTTGTATATAATTCTAGAAATATTCTATTTTTTTCTAAAGCTTTGAATAATACCTCGAATAAATGACTTTAAAATAAAAGAGCATTGCGTACGTACATTTCAGGTTTCTTCGTAAAAAAGAAGGTTCATTATGCGCGGGGAATATACCTATAAATTAAAAATTACAGCTTGAAATTATAGGTGTGCGTTATACGTCGGATTTTATGGAAATTAAAAGTAGCTATTCTTAAAATTTGAGGACAAAATGTATTAGAAAACTAAAAAAAGCATAAATTGAAAAGTTGATTTTTTTTAAGACTGTATTTTCTAAAATTTGTAAGCCATTTTAAATTAAACTGAAGCCTTCTGTCAAATTCCCAACCGTCATTCGATGTTCTGATTGAATTGGATCTAGATCTAAAGACTCAGGCTCTTCAATGTCTTGCTCATGCTCTCGCTCATGTATTTCTATGAGCTCATCAATTGTTGGCTCTTGATTGTGGGAATCCAGCAATTCTTGAATGTCATCACTATCCACTACTAAATTTATTTGCCAGACAAGATCAACAGCTAGCGGGCTGGGTAGCGTGGTTTTGTCGCTGGCCGTCTGCACCCAAGGTTGCGTGTTCGACCCCGGACCAAGTGGGTGGACTTTCATGATGCAGAAAATCGACAGCAGCCATGTCGTATGATTATACGGCATGTAAAAGATCCCTAGAGTGTCTGTTTGGCTTGGGTACTCTCGACAAAATTAAACCCTAGTACAGATTCACATCGTCAGAGCTCAGGTGCCTCCCTCTGTGGAGGAAACTGGGCGTCAAAATTACAAGCGGCGATTGGTATCCGCCTATATGGTGCCACACTAAAAGAGATACCAGTTCCCGGGGAATGCACTTGGTCTGCAATGGTAAAACACCAATCTATAGCCCATTAGAAATAAAAAAAAGATCGACAACTTCTTCAATCATTAAATAGGAAGCGGAAAGCGAGTAATCGAGTTTCTTAGCGCTCAAACAAAAGGCTGTTTGACGAGATTGGAAAATCGCGTAACTACAGGTTCGTGTAAGTCGAAGCAAAACTGTACTGTATAACATTTTGTGAAATAGAGTAGGGAGGGGGATATTACTTAAATTCGGGCTTATTACAATTTTGAAGGTAAAAAGGTTGCATTTAAGGCACAAGTTGCCAACGCTTAAAATTTCGTAAAATGTGTGTAATTTTATACTTTGTGAACTACTCGCACAATTTCATCACTTAACTTCTGTCTCACTGAAAATTCTATATTAACTAACTGAAGTGTTATGCCGCCAATAAGGTGTTGCCAACTCTCAAATATTACTAGATACATCTGAAAAAGAAGCTAAAAGTTCACTAAACTCAGAAGAAAATTCATTAAAAGAGAAGCTAAAATTAAAAAAAGGTATAACCCGTATTCCATAATATGTTTTATTGTTATTCTTGAAACAATATTCATAAAAAAAATGTAATAACGTCCCACCTTTTCTGCAGGATATAAAATTTTTTTCGTGGAACACCAGTGGTCCATAGTTGCGGCCGCTGTTTTAAGACATACATTGTTAAAATTAATACTTAAGTAATTAATGCGTTAATGCATAGTCTACCCACAACTTTTTGAATTTGGGAATATCTTTTTAAATTTTAGATTATTTTTAATCTTTTGAAATATTTTTAATGCATTAAAATAAATGCTACAATCTAGGTTGAGAAGTGAATTAGAAAATAAATAACGTTTAATTATTGAAAAATTAAACGTTTTTATGTAAAAAAATTAATATAACGTTCATGGGTTCGCCTGATGAACAAAAATACCGCCATTAAATAAAGAAAATTAATTTAATTTCTTTCAGAATAGTTTATTCTTCAAAATTATTTCACAAGTTCAGCAACAAATTTTTATGCATATCTGCTACACATATTCACTACAGTTGGAATTTTAAAATTATTTTAAAAAACGTTAATATTTTTCAGGGTAACGCTAGACTTCGAAATCACAGAATCATAGACAGAAAGCTACTTCAATAAACAAATAAATAAATAAAAAGAAAAGAAGAAAGATTACATAACAAGAGAAACGAAATATTCAATTCATTCTTGAATCGCAAAGGTTTTTCACTTTCTCAATTTTCCTCGACCCCTTTTTTCCTCTGTAAAAAAAAAGTTGTAAACTTCCGAGAGAGTAAATGAATCAGAGGTGAAGGATTTCGCTTCATTGTCCGTGGTTTACCGAAGAAGATATTTATCAAATAAGGGAAAAAATAATAATAACGACGGTGTGTTCAAACAAATAAATAAAAATCTTTAACAAGTGACTCTTGTACTTCGCTAATAACACCTCGCCTAGATTCACACCCAGTTTTTTTGGAGCGATTTCTTTTTTTGGCCTTTAGGTTCTTTGTTTACGTTGAATGGAATGTTTTAGATTATTGGTCAGCTTGTATTATATTGGGACCTGTATTTGCAAGGACTTTTTTGTTGTTTGGTCATTGAGTATATAAGCTCAACTCCGACTGCTGTTAAGACATCAAATATTCTCTGGATTTCCTCCATAGAGCACACAAAAACACACCAACGAAAATGATCGCTAAGGTAAGAATATTTCATGACTATCTGTGAATTTAACCAATATTTTACTTCAAATTTCTTGTTTCTGACAAATTTTCAGTTTTCGCTTCTACAATTTGGGAGCAACTTAGAAATATATTTTCCCATCTTTTATTTAAAAGGATGTGAATCTAAAAGCGTATATTTATGAAATCAGAAATTCTTTCGATATTTACAGAGTTAAATGTTAATTAATAGAATTTTAAAATCTTTCCCTGTAAAAATAATACTATAAGATTTATTATCTACAATATAGTTGATGGCTAAGTTATAAACAGCCAGGTAACCGATATCGTCTGCTAAAACCTAAAAATGAAAACTTGTAACGCTTTTAAATTACGTTAAATATCCAAAATAGTTCGAAAAATTATATGTAACATGGCAACAAATTACAGTTAAATCTCAAATGATCATGCTTTAAAGGTGATTTCTCTCTATATTCCTAAAGATTTTTTGATATATCATTCAACATTCAACAATATTCCCAAAATTAAAATTCCGTAATATTCGAAATTATATTCAATATTTTATGCTGTTATGACACAGATATACAAAATAAAAAATATATAAGCTACTGCTTTTTTCAGTTTTTCATAAATATGTTACCTTTTTATTTATGAAGAAACATTTACAGAATATTATATCAAGGAATTTTCAAAACATAAGTTAAGTTTTGTCAAATTAAAATTTCTCACTAAACTATGTCCATCGAAAGCTAACTGAAACACAATGGAATAGGGAAAATAATATATTTTTTTCAAAGCTTTCTTACTACGTTGTATGAAAACTTCAATGTTCAGTGTAATTCATCTGTGAAGTAAATCCTGTTACTCCATGTCAAAGTAAAGTTTTAAATCAGAACTCTCAGTAACTATATAGTGATTATGAAAACAGGAAATTTAAACTTTTAAATAGAACAACTTGATTCTGAATCATATTTTAAAGCTGTTTCTTCCTTAAAAAACGGATTTGGAAAAAGATGTCCATTTTTTTTAGAAAGAGAGAACAGTTTTGGGTATAAGTATTTCCAACATAATTATAAATGCCCACTTAATTATAAAAACTAATTCTAGATAATGTTTCACTACTATTAATATTGAAATTACTGTTTTACAAACCTTTCGATTTGTATCATAACTTTAAAATAGAAAAATTATTTTTAAGTCTTCTAATTTATAAATTTCTAACGGTTTTCAGAAGTCCAAGCAAGGTTTTTAATAAAAAAATATAAGATTTTAATGAATTTCAAAAGCAGACAATTGTAAAGCTTTTTACTTACTATTATAAAATCAGCGTTTCATTCTTAAGCAATCTTAAGTTTTAACAAAAAGATTTAATAAGAAAATCGATATAAACTAGTTAAGTTACGAGAATATTAACTATTTAGCTTTGCTGGGTGTGTGAGGTTTTTTTTTATTAAAATTACCCAAATTTTAATTTATTTTATAACAATTACATAACTTTCTTTCAAAATTTATAACTTTTCCTTTAAAGTAAAATTATATATTGATGTCTTGATAAATAAAACCTTCGCAGTATGTTGGAAAAAGAAAAATATTAATAATAATATTACATTATTATTCACATAACTCATTGCACACATATTTACCTTAATAGTAGGTTTGCAGTAACGAGACTTAAAATTTTGTGATAAAATACGATAAAAACTCTTATAGAAATGATTATTCAGGTGGAAAAAATCAAAATAATCGCATTACCTGTTTATCACAGAATAATTTATTCTTCACTATCGTTAAATTTGAAAAAAAGTATTTGTCTGTTTTCCATATTTATTTTTTTTAGCTTGAAAGATTCCAGAAACCTAAGTAAAAATAAAAGCAGAAATGCTTTATTTTATATCTCAAGGATTTGACAGAATAATCAGTCACATAACAAAGAAAAAAAATTCCAACGTATTCTTTTTTCATCTGCAATTTGCAATACTTATTACATATTTGCATCGATTTCTTGAAAATATACACGAAACTAAATTTCAGAGATACAGTTATGTGAATTCTCATTCCAAATACTATTTCTTTATTGTTGCCATTTCGATTCGACTAATATAAATTTAACAGTATTTCTAAGTTGAAATTTCTCGAAATTCATTTCACCTTCAGTTTTTATGATTTTTAATATTTGGTTCATACATTTCTGGTGAAAAGAATATAAAACGAAAAAATGAAAATGCACAAGACTATTTTAATAATAATTTAATCCATTTGATTGAAGTTTACTAAAAAGTGTTTCCTTAAAAAGATTATTTTCTTTTTAGGTAACCATCTTCTGCCTTGTCATCGCAGCTGTTAACGCCAATGGATTGGTACACACTGGCAAAAGCGTCAGTTCCAGAAGTCAGGATGTAAGCCAAAATTTTATTTTTTTAAATCAGCTTACAACACATTTCAAAAATAAAATTCTTAATCAGTTCAAAGATTATTCTTGCTCGATACATTGCGTTTTCTAAGCAGTTTAAATGTAAATTTGTGTTTTTGAAGGAAAATAACTACCAAGAATTATATCGGTTAGAAATAAAGCACATACAATTCTTTTAGTTATTTCTTAAATGTTGAAACAAGTCAAAAATTTTCTTAAATCATATTTTCTGTTTTATATATACAGTTTTAAATATTTTTCTGCTTGGAATAAAGACTTCGTAAATTTTATTCAAAAAAGGAATCTTAAAGAAGCCTGCGTCGTTCATGAATTCTAGATTTTTCACAACATCTGCAGAATAGAGACAACTATACATAGAATAATAAACTTCCGTGATCAATAATTGATTTCAGTTTTTAGAATATAACTTAGTCATTTTGTGCATTAGATGTCATGGCTGCTTTAATTCGAGGCGCATTGGAAACGATGTTCATATTAAAACACCAAAATAAATTATGAAAAATAATGGGCATCATTTATATTCAAATTTTTATTATAAATTTGTTGCAGCTGTAGATTTAATTTGAAAAATTTTTTTATTTGGAAAACCAATAAATAAAAATATATAATTGAAATATTCTAAAAACAATATAGAGTTTCTTTGTTTTATTTTATTATGTTTTATTAATTACGTTAAATATTAGTGATCTTTTATTTCAAGCAGAAAAATTAAAATTACTATTAATTTAAAGGCCGCCTTGACGGTATAGTGGTTAGTGATGCTGACTGTTGTACCGTAGGGGCTAGGTTTGAATCCCGTAAAAAGCATGAATGTTTGTAAATGTTATAGTGCCTATGTGGCAATGGGGACACTTTAAAAAAGTCCTCTCGAGAAATTGGTGGAAGGGAAACAGAGTTAGCAGGTGTTTTCATCAAAATCGGGATGGAACGGAGCCAAAAAGTGTGTGGTGCTCAAAGCTGTGGCTAACGACAGCTGTAACTTCCCCTTAACACGATGAATTTCTTGGGCCTCGATTTGACACCGTCTATCGGGTGGCATTAGAAACAACAACATTTATTTTAATCTTACGGTAACTGCTTATAATCAATGACTGTTCACAAGATTTTTCCATATGTACTCTATTATAATGCATAACTTTTAATTCAAACTTTTTTTGATAAATAAATGATTTTTCAAATACACGCAATTCTTTGAATTAAAATTCCTTCAAAAATAAACAAAGATTTTCTACTCAAAAATATCCATTAAAGAGATTACAGTCAAATTCTAGAGCTTTAACCGAAATTGGCAAAAACAAAATGCAACTTAAAACATGAAGAGCTCTTATGTACAATAGCTTTCCGTTCAAAATATAAATAGAAACCATTTTTTAGTTTATTTTCTTCTTATGTTTAACAGGGACTTGGCAACTATGCCTTCAACTACGATATTGTAGATGGCAAGGGCGCCAGCAACAGCCGATATGAAGTTGGTGATGGTTATGGAAACAAGAAGGGAGCCTACACCATCCACGATATTGATGGACGTGCCAGACGTGTTGAATACGTTGCTGACCACCATGGATTCCGTGCCGCCATCAAGACCAACGAACCTGGAACTGCTGCCAGTGCCCCTGCAGCAGCAGTCATTGCCAGTCCCTACGCCGGACCTGTTGCTCCAGTCGCTGTCAAGCACGTAGCTCCTGTAGCCTATGCTGCTCACGTTGCAGCTCCCGTCTACGCCGCTGCTCCAGCTCATTTAGGATATGGAGCTCACGCTGGAGCTTTAGCTCATGGAGCTTATGGACACGGACCTTATGGTCATGGAGCTTATGGACATGGAGCTTACGGTCAGGAGCTTACGGTCACGGAGCTTATGGTCATGGAGCTTATGGTCATGGTCCTTATGGACATGGTGGATATGCCCATGGACATTATTAAGTGTTCTAATATGTGGGTGAGTTTTACTTTTTTACAATATTACTGTGAGAGAGGAGTACGGCAGAAATTGAGTTTTCAAGTCTAAGCATATACCTCATTATAAAGCATTTTTGATAAAAAGACAAATATATTTATAATTGCATAAAAATGAGAGAATTTATTTATTCTAGATAATTACTGATCAGCGATCATTGTAATAACTAGTAATTCCTTTTGGAGTAATACTTAGATTTTAATGAAGTTTTTAAAATGAAAATTTTTCTTAGCAAAATTAAAATGGAAGCATCTATTTTTATAACCATCATTATAAAGCATCTATCTCAAACATCTTACTGGAAAAAAGGAAAATTATTTAAGCCTTTCTCGTAAAAGGGGTACTTTTACTGGTTCAAATAAAATGAAATGATTATTCATTTATTTAATTTTAAAGTTAAATACAACACATAGTAAAACCATAGTATCAATAGTAATTTTTAAAAATTGTTTCATATTTTTTTAAGAATTATTAAAAAACAAAAATAAAATGGTGCAATAAAAAGTATAGCAAAAGACTCGCCTGATTTTTTGAAAGTATTGTTCTTGAAAAATGAAAGAAAAGAACGATTTTAGACAATTTTATCGTATCACAGTAAGATTTTTACATCCAAAAACTACTAAATTTCTAAGTTTTTGAAATATTGGTGAAATCTGACATCTGCTACCATTGCTCCATCCATGCATCTCTCTCTATATAAGGCATTTCAGACTATTCTAACTTATTGTTAAATTGCTTTATGTAGGAAGTATGCTATTTTTTTCTAGAAAGTAGATTTAATTGCAGGAAGATTGTTAAAATTTTGAGATATTTCTCCTCATTCGCAACGTGATAGATATAATTAATCTTATAATAAAAGTACGATACTTCATATAAAAAGAAGTGAATGCTCAAACTGCATATTCTTTTTAAATCCTCACTTATCTCATCGTCTCAAAATCTGAAAGAATTAATTCTAAAAAAAAAAAAATTAAAACAGAATGCATAAGGAAGAAAAGTGTTTTTATGAAATGTGCACTCTTTTTTTCCAATAGTGTTTGCTTAAGTAGATTTTAAAAGCTGTTACCCATTTAACGAACTGACATGACAAAAAAGCAAGCATGAACTAATTGTGTTACTGTATAATCTGAAGTATAACGCGCATTTTTAACACAAAAAATTAGATCGAAATTTACGGGTGCGCCTTATACGTCGGGTATAAAAATGATAGCTTTGAAAATAAAAAAAGAAATGAGCATACAAAAATTAGATATCTAATATCGAAATACTGTTTATTTGAAAGAAATGACATGCACCTTATGAACTTAAAGAGTAGTAGTTAGAGATATATACTATTTTCTCAAAAGCCTGAGAAAATACCTCGAAAAAAGGACTTCAAAACATAAGAGCACTGTCCAAACGTATATTTCAGTTTCTTCGTAAAAAATGGGGTGAGCGTTAGATGGCAAACATACCTAAAAATTGAAAAATGCAGCTTGGGCCGGATTTTACGATAAGTGGTATATAGACAGAGTTCTCAATTTTGCCCATCAATCTTTGTAATTGGAACAAGGAACAGACGTAAAAGTATAAAATTGAATACCCCCCCCCCTCTTTTCTTTGTTTTTTTTTACAGTTGAAAATTTTCTAAAAATACTTGCAAGGTGCTGATATGAATTGGTAACTGGCTTACCTTTTTAAGTGTTAATCAGTTTATTTCATCCCACAGGTACCCAACTTACAAAAGTCATTGTGCATTTACAAAATCCACATAATTCAAATAAAATTTTAGTTCCTGCTGAATAATTTCTTTAAAAACGTTAACGACTAAAGAAAATATATTTCATTTTGAAAACGCTAATTTAAAATCCGACAAACTAACTTATATAAAGTATATGCATATGTATATTTATATATCTACTTACTTTCAGGATTATTTCTGCTGAAGACGTGGAAAAGATCTCAATCACATATTGAAATATTTTTCTACAAGAGAAAAAGCATATATATTTATAAATCCACTCAGAGTTTTATGTAACAAAAGTATCTCTATCCAAAGATAATATCCGTGTTCAAAATAAAGGGCTTTCTCTCCTACTGAAATCAGATGATGGAATATGGTTACGGTCTTTATCGGGAATTCTTTAGCAAAGGAAAGCTTTGTATAATTTGCTGAAACTGTTTCTTTGCCAACGTTTTGTACATTCTCTAGCCATTATGGAACTACATATCTCACTGTATTTTATGTATGAAAGCAAATAAATGTGTTTTTATATTGCGATTCTGAGTATGCATTTACTTGAACTATTTATTGGAAAATATGTTTAAAAATATTAAAATATATAACTAAAAATAAATGTATTTGTTAAAATAGCACTTTTTACTTGTGTGATTTGAGTTCTTACAAAATCAATAATATCAACATGTTTGAAGTTTCCTCTAATATAGTTTATTTGCTAGAGTGAGTGAAATGTTAAAGTTACTTAAATTACAATGTGATGTTTTTTAAAAAAAATATTTAGAAATAAATAATAACAAGAGATGACGCAAAATGCAGGATAAACCTTTTAGTTGTGTTGCTTATTTAATTGAAAGAAATTTGGAGCTATAACATTTGAGATTTTTTAACACGCTTTTATAAATTTCTCTTGTATGTGGCGGAATCTTTGAACTCGATTTTTACCTACTTTAAAAGGTCAGATTAATTCGAAATTTTGAACACTTGTCAAGGACCTATGACAATACAACAATTTCATAATTTCGTTCCATTGTCTTGATCAGGATCATCAAGAATAACGATTTCTAGATTTGACGACTAATTCCATATACCACTTCCAGATTTGGCGACTTATTGCATATACCAGTTTCAGATTTGGCAACTAATTTCATATACTATTTCCAGATTTGGCGACTTATTCCAGATTTAGCGACTAAAAGATTAAGGTGCAACCCTTAAAGCGAATACACTTGTGGTTAATACAAATAAAAAAAAGTGTTCTTTATGCGAGAAAGCAGTAATGGTGCGTCAGCAATTTCTTACCATAATGTAAACAATCGTCTAGTTTTTCTGAAAGTGGAAATGAAAAAAAAAAAAAGACACGTACATGTGAAAAAAAATTATGTTCTAACTGCTAAATATTTTAAAAAACTTTTATAAAGCAATACGCTTAGAAGTGATGATATAAATTAGCATTATAGTATTACGTTTAGAAGTAATGATACTAATTGACATTATAGCAATACGTTTAAAAGGTGATAATACGATTGACACTTAATATTTCTTCTTAACACACTTTTATTAGTTTGACCTGTATCTATAGAGACGCAATCTTTGAAATATAACGATACGGGACTCATCCAAGGCTCCGTAAACGGGGAGAATAAATACCCTTCATATCCGTTAATTAATATTCATTGAAGAGCAAGACTAATTTCAGCAACAACGTATATAATTCCGGCTCCAAATATCAAACTCAAGGATAAATTCAACAATGAATAAATGATAGTTTAAAAAACTAAAAAAACACGCTTTTATTGTAGATCGAACTAAAAAAAGGAAAAATAAATTATAGTTTAAAAAAAAAAAACTAAAAAACACGCTTTTATAGTGAATCGAACTAAAAGGTAAAGAAATAATTCTTAATATAAGAATAAAATGATTAACGAGAAAATTAATGTCATTGGGGTAAAAGCGTGGAATGCCTTGTTTTACATTTTTAAACTAACTCAGCATTTCGGAATAGAGCTAGTAAGAAATTATAACAATTAATGTTAGAGCTGAAAAATTAATCAATATATTTGAAACAGAAATTACAATAATTTGATTTTTAACCTATAAAAATATTCACTCAATGTAAAATACTCGATCATATATTTAAGAGAAATAACAAAAATAAATAATTAACAGTTTTAAAATCTCAATATTAATTTTCTTAAGTGCGGATTTATACAGTGGGCGCAATATCTGTTTTTGAAAAGTATGCGATACTTTGGGGGGGGGGGGGTAATATAAAATCTTTAATTCTAAACTCTCGGGAGTCTCATCGTCCACATATTCCTAAAAAAAAATGAATATTTCGAATATAAACGCGGCGAACAAAGTAGAAAATAATGCGTGCTCTCAAAATACATGCATTCCAACAACCAAAATTCTCTTGAGTCTTCTTTCCGAATCGGTTATCCAAATGTTAAAGAAGGTGAGGTATAGCGCAATTGGTAAAAAACTAACAAGGCAATGTATTAAAGAAGCAATAGAATAAAAATTTTATAACAAATATCTTCAAGAAATTGAGAACCGGACATTATCTAATACCATCATCATGGGATTAATTGAGACAGTGGCTCTTTTTTGTAAAGAAGAATTAATATTTGCTTTAAAATCTTCTCTGTATCAAACACTCTGATAGTCTTCATTCGTTATACGACTTCTATGACCCAAAAAATAGGTTGCAGTGAAAATCTTTTTCAGAAGGAACTATTAGACATAAATACTAGAGATTATGAATAATTAAATTTAAAAAAATTACTCTTGGGTTCATGATTGCATATGTGTGTGTGTGTGTGTGTGTGTGTGTATAGAGCAAAATCGTTAATGACCTCCAACAAAGGGGTAATAACACTAAAATTTAAATTGCACTACACTTTATAATCATTAACGTGTTAATCGTTACCCACTCGTAATAAAACGAATAAAGAACGCAATAAATGATGCCAAGGAAATGATTTTATAAAAGAAAGGGAAAAAATTAAATTTGAGATAATTTGTTTCATTACTCGGAGAAGTATATGCTGCAAACACACAGCTCAGTTTTTAAATTCGGAAGTCAGATTATTTTTATTAGAATCAGGACTATGCTCCACAATTACATGAAATAATGTTTACCCTATTTTGTAGATATTTTTGCCATTCTAAATGAAGTAAATCAGCGTTTCTCAAACTATGGGGCACGCCCCATTAGGAATGGGAAGGGGGGGGGGGTTATAACCTTATGTGGGAAGCGCAAGCATATCGAAAAGTCGTAGATAAAAGTTTATTTAAAAAATTATTAATTTACAAAATGGAAGCAAAAAAAAAAAAAAAAAAAAAATACATTCTGACTTTATAAAAAATAAAATACACATTTACACTGATATAATATACTTATAAATGTATCAGTACTCTTCAACATATTTGATAATTAAATTATGAATGCTAAATTAAGAACAAGTTTAAAAACTACTAATGACTACTACCCTTGTGTCTGCTTGTCATATACAAAATTTAATAATTATCTTGAGAGATAATTTGTACGGTTTATAATTAAAATCGTATTGTAGCCTTAGAGTTTTGTTGTTATTACTTATGCCACCTGATCGACAGTAACGTCATACCAAGGTACATGCTCAGCTTTGAGCACCATCCAGGTGACAGTGCTATTTGGCTCGATTCCACCTCAATTTTGAGGGAGTACACCCTGGGGTGGTCGGGGCCTCCCACCTCTATTCTCCATCCATCAACCTCGCGAAAGGACTTGCGACTCGACGACTATATAGAGTACCCCCATGCCGCAGGGGCCCAATATACATTTGCAAACATTCATGCCTTCTACGGGATTCGAACCCAGGCCTAACGGTACGGCAGTCAGCCTCACTAACCACTACATCGGATGGGTGGCCTAGCTTTAGCGTCAAAGTATTTTATCAATGCAATGAATACATTGCTATTGTGGGGGGGGTGATGAAAATTATGATTGAAGGGTCACAAATGTTAAAAGTTTGCGAGGCACTGGTGTATGCAAAACAGTTTCACATTCTCAATAAAGTTTGTACAAATACGTAAGTGGGCAACACGTGCACTGCTCGCGGGTGGCCCAAACAAGGGGCGGTAGTAGGCAGCATATAGTTCTATCAATCAAGCACAAATATTTTTACTAATTTCTCAAAAAACAAATTTATAGTAAGTTGAATAAGTTTGTTGAATTTTAAATAGTTATTGAAAATTCAAAATAAGCACCGATAACTTAGCATAGTTTAAGAAAAATCAATGTTCGTGCACAGTGTATTGGTCCACTATCAATTAATGTCTACTCTTTACATACATCCTTCATTTGATAGCAAAATTCGTGGCAGAGCTGGCAATAGAAAAGGTTTTCTTGCTTATCAGAGGCGCACTGTGGATCGATACTCAACAAAGGCGTCTCAAAAATTATTTTTAAATTACTTTTGTGAAAGTTGCTTCACGAAAATATTTAATATGGTTAATATTTCCTGACACATATGGGTGTTTAAATTCAATGGCATTTGGGGAAATTAAAAGTTTTCAATTTAATAATACCCTTACAATTTAGAAAAACAGAGGAAATAAGTGATTTTTTAGTATGTTTGCATTTTTATTATTGTTTTAATCTTTATAATTATACAGGTATAGACGAGTTTATAACGTCAACGTTAAGAATTAGTAAAAATATATATATGAACAATTCTCTAGAGTAGTGGCATTTTAGATCTAATCACGAGAGTGGCCGACACCCTAGAATCGGTTTTGCAAATTCGAAATATCTAAATTCATGCTTTTCAATGCAAGTCGCCCGTACCACGGGGAATACTTTTTTAAAAAAATGCATTTCTAGAAAGCATCTTTTTTACGTATTTGTCGCAACTTTTAATTATTTGTACATGCGAGCTTGGTATCCATTACAGGGGATATACTATGACAGAGAGAAATTAACCCCAACAAAAGAGATAAAAAGATCATTCGTGTTTCAGAGATTTTTTTTGGAGGAAATGGGGTAGAGAGAGAATGATTTTTTTTTAAAAAAAGATTTTTTTTTTCAAAATAAATAATTAAATAATAATGGAGAACTTGTGGCAGTTTGATTTCGGAACTATTTATTTAGTTTCAGTATTTATACAGATAAGACAGAAATGGGGTATCTTCATTTCGTATTGAAACAGAAAAAGCGAACGATATCTTCAGTTTCAAATTATTTTGCATTCCCTTAAGAATTAAAGCGCACGTGTAAAAAAAAAAATATTTCATTTGCTATTAGTTTTCTTTTTTACTTTTAGTGTTGTATGCGTAAACATCCATCACTGTCACTTGTTTCGTACAGTATTTTTACACGTTGTTTAAAATGATTAAGCGTGTGTTTTCTTAATTCGAGAGCACCATAATCTTCCACAAATATTTTCGATTAGCATTGTTACTCAATGAAAAAATTTTATTCGCCTCATATTGTGAAAGAAAATTCTTCTGTCGCTTGTAAAAACTAATAACCATTTAAAATAAAGAATATTGAAGAGCTTTAAAGGACATCCAAAGATTATTTACTGTACGTAAAAGAATTCTAATAACAATATCTATGCTCGAAATGGAAACAAAATATGGCTATAATAACTTATATTGTTATAATTTTGTTTTGTGATTAATAATAAATGAAGTCTATAAAATTGTTAAATATTCAGTTTATATTGCTTCAAACTGCTTAAGACGTTTCAAAGAAAATGTGTTAATTGGTAAGCTTATTTGTGTGTGTGTGTGAATGATTTATCGCACAAGCAACTAGCATCAATTTTGTTATGTACAGTAGGTTTTCGAATAACTTTGTTTTTTTTTTAATGATTCTAGAAGTTTAAATACTTATATAATGTGATATTTTTTAATTATTACAAAAAAGACACCTAAACTAAACTCAAAGGCACAACAGTTTATGAGGGTCAAGGCCTACTATTGCCATTGTTGAAAATTATGGAACGGGAGTCTGAGTGGGTGGAGCGTAGTTGACACCCCACTCTGACCCCACGTGGTCTCTCTCGATAGAAACCATATGTAACGGATTCTGTCTCAGTTGGAATCTTGAACTTGGCTTCAGCATAACTAGACATGCTGTTGTTTACTCCTACATTTTAAATCAGACTCTTTTTCTTGGCTTCGGTGTACCACCGTTGTTTACTAGGAGATTTTTATCTTGAATATTAGAATTCTCTTTAGTTTCAGTCTAATTAATGTAATGGTTTAATTTGTTAACGATTGTTAAGTTTATTGTTGAAAGTTATTGTTACCAATAAATCCAAGAAAAGATAATTTCTAGGACTCCAGAATATCATCATTATTATTATTATTTGATAACACCACACACACGCAACCGGTATTCACCAAAGCCATCTCAGTTATTGTGACCGTGGACACTGAGATGCATGAACAGATGTTCTGGTAGGATGGTTTGTTTGACGGGAAAACTCCAGTGAGATCAATAATAAACAACATATCGAGTATTTCCAGCAGTGGTTTCATCCGAATGTTAGTGCGTCAATAAAAAGAAAGGTGAGAGTATAGCGACAATTACGGGGTCACTCTTAAATTTTTGAGATACACTTAGGTTTTTAAAGTTATATTTACAAAATTTTAGGAGTGTTCAAAGTAGTCTCCTCCAGCATCAATGCACTTTTGTATACGAATTTCCCACAATTTAAATGCCTGAAACTATTCATTTTTTGGAATTGATTAAATAAATGAATTTATAGCCACATTAATGTCTTCTGAGTGAAAACGAGGTCCAAGAAAGTCCTTTTTTAGATTAAAAATAACCAAAAGTCACACATAGCTAGATCTGGAGAATAAGGTGGATGCTTAATCACTTTCATTTGTTTTTGCTTAAGAAACTTAGCTGTTAATCCGGTTGTATGGGAAGATGCACTGTCATGGTGAAACATTAGTATCCTAACATTAACTTCTTGGAGAATTTCTTGAAGATATTTAGTGATATACCAGTCTGCTGTTATGGTCTTCTGTCCTTCCAACTTGTTGGTTTTGACCAATCCCATACTTCTGAAAAAAACTGCATGCATTTATTTTTTCATTGCTCGTTGTCTTTTCACCATTGTTGGCGTGGAATCATCTTCAAAGACCCATACTTTGCTTTCTTGACGTGTAGGAACCTTAAAAATCAGCATGTACGTTTCATCACCCGTTAAACTTTTAGAAATGATGCAGTGGCCCCCATTATGTAGTAATTTAAAGGGGTTTTTTTACTGATTCTGACACGTTGTTGCTCAGTTAGATTATGGGGAACCCAACGGCAAATTACATTTTTTCACATGTAATTCTTCATGAATAATTTTGTGTATAGCTGTAGATCCAAAGTTAAGTTTCTTCTGTATCATTTGGTAGGTACAGCAATTATCATTCATTAAGTTTTTTCGTATGGCAGACACATTAACCGGAATTACTGCCGACCGCGGCCATCCTGAAGAGAGTCGTGACCACTGCAAAATTCTTTAAACCATCTGAATACAGTAGCACGACATGGAGATTCATCACCAAATGCTAATTGTAGCCGTTGAACGCATTCCTCATGATTTAATCCACTTTTAAAATCATAGAAAATCCTAGCACGATAATGTTCTTGCATTAACTCCATTTTCTCTTCTGTCCAAAATTTATTCTACGCTAAACAATTTGAAGTAAGTTAGTAAAAAGTTGTCTGCTGTGTTAAAATACTTTGTATTTTCAAATTAAATCGTTAATTTTGTTTTATAACTTCTTATCTGCACTATCACAAAAATTTCAAGAGTTACCTTTGTATTTAGCATTTAGCTTAACTTAGACGGGAAATTAAGATGAACTTAATAGACTGTGTGTTGAGTGTGGAGCAATAATCATGAACAATATCTTAAAAATTGCTAAATTAAAAAATGTATATGTAATCGAAAAACGTTGACAAATGCCTCGATCTGCACCAATAAAGGAAAACCATTCCCACGCTTATTCAAACGCAATAATTTTGCTAGCGCGTGCTCGAAAATTACTCTAATTTTTATATAGTTTGTACTGTACATGCACATGTTTAAGCACAATAATCTTGATTGGAGATAAGATTGTTTTTAATTGGTTAGTTATTCTGTGTATTATTCTTCTCTTATTTTGTAGTGAAAAATAATTAAAAGTGGGGACCTATTCTCCACGGAAGCGAACGTAGTGAAGTATTTCCAAAAATACGGTTTAATACTTAAGTACCCGAAAGACTAGAGTTAACGAAATAATAAACATAACTAAACTGCACGACAACATATAGATTCGTACTTATTCGAATTCATGTGGCGGCGTCTACATAAATAAAACTCATTGATCTCGATTTTGAACACAACTACTGAGTTTTGGCCATATAAATATTGTAGTTACTAGATCTTTCGTTTATTTCAAGTGTACAAGTATTTTTTTAAATGCAATACTTAATTCTTCTAAATCTACGGCAAATTATTTGTATTCCGCTACAGGCCTTATTAGGCACGATTAATATCCAGCCAGATAGGCTTTAGATGGAATGTAGATTGTATTCAAGATGGCCGCCTCGCACTTAAGTAACGAGTTGTGAAGAATAAAAAAATTTTACTGAAACTTGATGAAGCAACTGAGAACTGTAGAATTACAACCATTTAAAACGATTTAAAAAGTGGAATATAAGAAGAAATTTATACTTACATTCTCCATGTAAAACGGCACTGAAGAGTATAAGTACCAGGATAAAGAAACTGAATGTGAGGAATTTCAAAATGACGAAAGAATGTATAAAAAGAAGTGAAAGCAGCAAAAAAATATAAATAAATAAATAAACAATTTGAGGCCTAAAGAAGAATTAACTACTAAAGAAAAGCGACAGAATGTGAAAAAAAATTAGGATATCATTTGTAAAAAATGAAACAGTAGAAATTCGCAATTTATTACCATTAAAAAAAGAATTCTGCCTGATAGATTTATCGTTATGTCAGTTGGTATTCACAACATAAGATCCAAAGTAAAAAATTCCATCACCCAATTGATTACTTTTTTGAGAAACAGTTGTTACGCCTTTACCAGATTTATCACGTTTTCCCATTGAGTGAAATCAGCAAAATGTTACTAAAGTTGAAAGAAAAAAAAAAAGAAATTCAATCCCTTAAAAAAATAAAATTTACCAAAAGAGCAAATTTGGTACCTATTAATCTGTAATAATTTAATACGGACCTATCATACACTTTTTAAAAAATAATTCTGGTACCCAGCAGTAATTTCTGAGATATCCATTATCCAAAGGAGATCACCACAAAAAAAAAAAAAAAAAAAAAAGTAGAATACTGCAACAAAATAGCGCCTAATATAAAAATGGTTAAATATTTTTTACAAAAAAAATTCAAATTGCTTTAAATTAATAGGGTTACCGCAATAAAAATTTCCCAAAAAAGTAAACATCATAAACGAAAACATTCTAGCAAACATATTACCAAACGATAAAAATCAATATAACTATATTGCAATGTTATTCCCCATTTTGGCGAAAATAAGAAACAATTTGGCAGGTAACAACCTAATATTAAATTAGTACCTTATGCGTACTCAATTGTGAACTGCACTATATTCTTCCAAATTTGTTATACTTCTGTAAAAATTCCTGTGCATATAATGACCTAAAAAATGCTTTCTGTGAATAGTAACCAATATTTTAAAAATAATTTTACATATGAAAAAAATTAGAATTTAAAAAAAAAATTGTTCTATAATTTTTTTTCCAAAGAAATTATTATATGATTTTCATTAAATAACTCATTAACTATGTTTTGTGCATCATTTTATATATCGGTGTGTGAAATATTATATATATAAGTAATTTTTAAAAATGGCATCTAAATAAAAAATATGTATTACGAGATACTAAAATTTATATTCATGTGTAACTAAAAAGAAGAAGAGAAAACTTTTGAGCTAAAAAAGGTTATTGTTGTAGTTCTAGAGAGTAACTAAAGCAGCAATATTATAGGCATACGAAAAATTTTAGGCTCAATTAGAAATATTAAAAATACATACCACAAAAACGAAGTCTAAATTTTGGTATATTACTATTTCGAGTATGCCCTGGAACCCTTAGGAGCTTGAAGATTTGAAGTGACATCTGATTGTACGGATTAAAATATTTCGTTTCTGTTTAATTCGATTTAGAAAGTTAACAGCATATACAGTCTTCAATAGCTCAACCACTTTTACTTAAAAATATGTTGATACCGCTACTGAGATACATCAAAAACTGTTTAGAAATAACTAAAAAACAAGTTTGAACTCACTAATACTGTACGATTGCGTACCGATTATATCATTAAAGCATACCTGAGCAAAAACAGTGGAATCTGACGTTTTTATTGTATTAGCATAGCCTTACCTTGTCTTGGGAAACCGTCTTAGATTGGGAAGCTCACCTTTTTATTGTATCTATGTAACTTGACCCTGTCATTGGAAACCGTCCTCACTTAGGATGCTGATGCATGGCTGTGGAAACCGTCCTTGCTTAGGGCGCTGACGTATAGCTTTACCTTGTCTCAGGAAACCGTCTTTGTTTAGGATGCCGACGCAAAGTTTTATCTTGTCTACAGACACCGCCTTCGTTTAGGAAGCTGACTCTTCTATTGCGTCCACATAGCTTTACCCTGTCTTTTGACACCGTCTTCATTTAGAAAGCTGATGTTTAATCCACATAGCATTACCCTGCCTTCAGACACCGTTTTCGCTTAAGAAGCTGACGTTTTCATATAATCGACATCGCTTTAATTTGTCTTCGGATATCGTTTGCGAATGAATTACTGTATGAATAATTTTTTGCTTATATTTTATTAACAAAAAAATATGCTCATATTATCTTTCTGTAAATAAAGTGTAAGGATTTGCTGTGGTAACCACGTTTGATAAAAAGATCTTAGATATCTTCTAACTATACCATCTTTTTAAAATTTTAAATTATTTTCATTTTATAATTCACCAATTATAAGATTTTATTTCCTTATTTATAATAAATATATAACTCGCCAAAATATCATTTTTAAGAAATGTCTCGGAGTAAACTTTTATAAAAGTACATTTTTTCTTTCAATTTTAAAAGCAGCTTAAATATTTCTAAAAACAGGCATGTTAAAAATATCTCCATTTTTGACTTTTTCAAATAATATGCTAGAGAAACTTTATTGTTCAATTTTTGAACAAGTGAACTATAATTTGAAATTATAATTACGTAAATTTAATATCGGATATTTTTGTACATCAAAAATTGTTAATGCTCAGTATCAATATCGAGAACAAAAGTCAGTTTAAAATGTGTGATAAAATGAAAAGAAAAAAAACCATCTTATATACAAAATGCTTGAAATTATACTCATATGGTGGTTCGTAGAATTGGTAAGATACTTTAGAAATTTGTAAAAAAAAACTCTGTTGCTGAATTTCCAAAATTTTACTTAAATTGAAAAAATCAAAACATTTCACCCTATAAACCACATTTAAAATTAAATGTAAAGCCTATTTTTTTAATTTTTAAACTGCGTTAAAAATAAAAAATATATAAAGTGACTTTTTCAAAAGTGTTTATACACTTGTAATTTTCTAAAAAATTTAAAATTTTCTACTAATAAAAATAAATATACCGAAATTAATTTTCAGAAGATTCAACATTGACAGAAAATTGATTAGGATGACAGCAAATTCTACATTTTTTGGTTAAGACAGGAGTATAATAGTTCGGAGAAGAAAAAAAACGAGGAACTTAATCCCAAGAATTGAGTTGGAACAATGAAACACGGTTGTGTGAAGGTGTTCTTGTGTGTGTGGGGGGGGGGGTGAATATCAGCTCCAAGAGGTATTTTAGGTATTTTAGTATTTTTGATGGTATTTTGAATCATGAGCATTATTTAAATATTTTGAAGTACAACTTGAAATTATCCGCCCAAACTTTGGTACTGGAGACGAATTCATTTTTTAAAGGAGTAACTAGCTGCATGGCCCGGTGTTGCACGGGCTTCTCTACTTTTATAAATTTTCTCTTTCCTTCCCTTCACAAAATCAGCATGACCAAAATTCTTTTTTGAAATTACTTTGACTTCTTTGTTTCTTTCCCCTCCGCTAAGCCCGGCTGTAATGTTGTGTTAATCAAATGTTCGTGAACGCTGGTTCGAGTTATTCAATAATGATGTTACTATTGGACTGTAATTTGCTTTTATTACGAGACGGTGCTATTCGCACGCTGTTCCAAGATGGAAGCTACGACAACAACTCGTGCGGAGGGTTACATCAAAACATTGGCGGAGGTGCTCAGTCGGTGGATGGCATGTGTGACAAAATATAGATACACACAATTACGCGGACTGAACACCGGCGTTGCAGGGGCTTTTACCGAGTGTATAACTTAATCCCATGAGAATTTCCTCTTTCCTTCATGACGCCAGAACTTCTGTGTGGGTGTGTACGCGTACGATGTGAGTGCATGGCCCTGCGTCGCTCGGGCTTTCTCGTTTAACATTTACCCTTCCCTTCAAAAAATCAGCACTGTCAATGTTATTTTTCGAAATTACTTTGACTTCCTTGTTTCCCCCCCCCCTTCACTTAGCCCGGCGTTGCACGGGTTTTTATCGAGTGAATTATTCTGAAAACACCTCCTCAATCACCTGATTTAAGCCCAGTAGAACGTATTTGGTTAGAATTTCAAGTTCGACTAAGAAGACATAACATATAAAAACAAAATGTGAACTAAAAACCATAATAACAGAAGGATGTAGGACAGTGTTTCTCAAACTGTGGGGCGCGTCCTCCTATCGGGAATGATAACCCTACGTGGGGGGGGGGCAAGGCCGGATCTACGTATGGGCTAAATGGGCTGCAGCCCAGGGCCCCCGGCTTCTAGGGGGCCCCGTTCTTCGTTGAAGATAACAAACAGAAAAGGTGTTTACAATCAAAATAGTAATACAAAAAAAAACAGTAAAAATTACACACAAATCAAAAATAAAATACCCGAAATACCATTCCAAATTTATTTTCGAGAGCAAGAGAGAACAATTTACTTTTGTTCTTCCGCCCTACACCGAATACGCGGAAATAAATAATTATTAATTTCGAAAATCGTCTATATATTTTTTTCATACCTTAATAAAAACAAATTAAAATAGAATGCTGGTGATTTTCTTTTACACAATAATTGGATGTAAAATGTTTAAACCTGAAGGGAATTTCTTGTTTTTCTCATGACCAGAGACAGCCTGTGAGGTCTAGAAACAATGGTTTTCATCTAATTGTAGGTGGCCAAGGTAACGGACTCGTGGCAGGCATGTCATGATTTCGAGACCAGTGCCGCTGAAGACCCTCCGTGTAGGGGAGCGATGCATGTTACATCCGTGGAGAGTTCAAGCGTTCTTCCGTATGTGTGGTGTGATTGTTAGGAGAGGAGGTGCCAGCTCAGGTGTCGTCCTCGTCACTTGGCCATGGGTAAAAATTACGAGGTCCATCGCCAAAATCTCTCGTGTAGCTGAACAGTGCGACATTAATATTCACTCACTCACTCACTATTCATTAAATTGCTGAGAAATTAATTTGCTTCATCAAGAACCAATATTTACATAGATTTAACTGGATAAAAACCACTGTTGCCAAATTGCCAAGGCTAAATTGTTTGAGAAAATTCCTTTTCAAATAGGGTTTTAGCAAAGATATTGATTTTACAAAAAATTCTGATGTGATGGGAAAAGATGTAGGTCATTTTCGAAATCAGCTCACTAAAAATCACTGAAAACCTCTTTTGTACTTTTCCAAAACTTTAATTTTGAAGCCATGTGAAATTAATAGACAGAGACTCTATCATAGAGCGGCACCGATGAGCATAGAGCATTTATACAACGTAGTGGTACTATTTCTGTAGCCATTTATTTTTCTGTAATAATAATTCTAAGTTACAATAATATACTAATTTGGTGCTGTGTCCTATGCATAATACCTGAAATTAAAAGATACTTAGGTACCTGTTTATTAGTTTCAAGTAAAAAGTAAGTACAAAAAAACACACACATATACACACATTTCTAAATTATTTAAGTAGAAAGACACGGAGTAGGAAGATTAGGATTATTCACATAGGTTCGTGGCCTAAATCGCTAAGTAATAATTTTATTGATTATATCCCTTCACACGAAATGAGTTAGTTTCAAAATAAAGATCCAGACAATACATATTCTGTTTCTCTATGAGAATACAAAGAACAAAAGAGATCATTTTCTAATGATCATTTCATTAAAAAACTTTAAAATGGCATAGTGCTGGAAAGATCTTTTGGCTTTGTTATTCAACTAGTATTGGTAGTGTTTTTTGTTTGACATGCAAACCTTTTTCTGAAACAAATTCTTAGTACACAACCGGATTTTCTGATTGGAAACACGTAACAAGTTGTTTAGAAAATCATGAAAATTCTATTGAACATAAAAATTCAATGTTAGTTTGGTTGACACGAAAAGAAAATAAGTCTGTTTTTGATAAACAGTTACACATGAGCAACAAAGAAACGACACAGAACATTACCACAATGTCCTCAAACGTGTTATGCGGTTGTTTAGTATTTGGCTACAAGAGGTTTAGCATTTAGGAGCAGGATTACTCAACCATTTTTTACGCCAGGCCACATACATCTGACATATATTTTACGCGGGCCACAACATAAAATTTATGGAGAGAAGAAGCTATAAGATCAAGGACATTTAAAATATGAAAAATTGGTCAAAATATAAAATCTCACATATAATTTTGGATCTTATTTTAAAACTATATACCAAACTCTATCAAACAAAACTCACAAAATATAGGTTTCATTCACTTTTTACCCACTTACGGGGGAATTTTTCAATTTCCGTTAACCAATGATCCCAAGCCCCTTGTCTGCATTCTACTGTCATAAAAACAAAACTGCCAAGTACTTGGATAATTTGATTTTTTTTCTTTTCACAAAACCTTACATATTTCTTTTATTTCAGATATTAATTTCTCAAATGCAGGATGGTCGCAAAGAGTTCTTACTGAACTACCGACTGAAATCAGTATTATCTGTTTAAACTGCCTGTTCTTATTGCGCATTTTTGTTTCAAATTTATTCAAATATTTTTTGATTTTATTAAAAAAAATATCTGAACAACTAACTGAATTCATCAAAGAGTACATCGGAAGAATTTAAGGAACACTCTAACAATTTCTATAATAATTCTTAAGTTTATCATTAACAATTTCATATGTTTGTCAATATATATAATATATTAAATTTTATACGATGTTTTTGTTATACTTCTGTGTTTTTGTGACATTACCACGTACAAAATATTTATTGCTGTTTCAAAGTTTTTTCTTTTTTTAAGAAAACCAATTTATCTCGTCTTTAAATGGATTCTCAAGAATAAGAGCTATTGAAAGATTTGTGTTTAGTAGTATAGTGACGAGCAAAATTATATTTTTATATATAATATTTCCACGACAAATCTAACAAGTTGTTGATCCATGTTTGTTTTTTTCAACGAAATAGTCAAGATCCCAAATCGTCTTGAAACAGCAAATATTTTTTAGACATGAGGGTTAGTTAAAAATTAGTTACACCTATAAAATGGTTGCTAATGCATTGTAATTTGACTAACCATTACAATTACAAAAAGAAAGAAAATTATTTCACAATTCGTACCAGCACGACATCGATAGCAAAATTGATAGATTTGATTGCTTGATTAATAGAATTTCTCGCTAAATTTTTAATACATTATTCTTAAATAATTGAATTTGTTACTTCAACGGACCCAGCCCGGGCCACTCAGAATGATCCGATGGGCCACAGGTTGAGTACTGCTAATTTAGAGGTACCGAAAAAGTTTTTGGTTCTCATCATAATGGTAATTTTATGGGTACCCTGAAACTAGTAGCAGTGTTCGACTCATTCATTCGTGAACATATTGAACTGCGAGAATTACGACCAAAATCGTTAATATCGTACTTATCAAAAACAATATATGAGCAAATAGTTGAGTTTATGGGCAAGCAAATCATTAAACAATTATGACTCAAATAAATAACAATGACACAAAGTACTATTCAATAGTGATGGATTCAACAGCATATTTGTCCCACAATGACTAACTTGTATTATACTACGATATTGTTTTCGGGGGAAAATGTGTGAAAGATGTGTCTCATTAATTAAGATTATTAGCCACACAGATTTTTATTTAATTATCTACAAGAATTTTTAGAAACAAATAGACTTCTATTGGATAATTGTAAGGGACAGTCATTTGACAAGTTGCCAATATGTTCGGTCCATATAATGGTGTGCAAACTCTTCTAAAAGAAGAAAAAATAAATTCGCTAATTATGTGCCGTGTGCTGCTCATTCTCTTAATCTAGTTGTGCAGAATCAGTTAAGGTTGCAAAATGAAATCGTGAACTTCTTTGGTTTAGTGCAACAAACATATGTTTGCTTTTCTACTTCGACGTATAGGTAGAAACTTCTAAATCGTGAAATTAAACTGAAATTTACCTTAAAAAGTTTAAGTCAGACCAAATGGTCTTGTCACTACGATCTTTTTGAAGCCTCAAAAGGTAATTATTCTAATATCATGAATATTCTTAAGACATTTAGTGAAAATGAGAAAATTGATTTTCAAAAAGAGGCAGTAAATTTATTTAATAAATTAACAAAACTCGAAACTGCCATTTTAATTATATTTTGGGAATAAATTTTAGAAAGATTTAATTCAGTTAACAAAAAATACAGATTCTTGGGGTTTGAACATCTGTGAAGGGAATAAGTTAATTATGTCATTAAAAACGTTTATAAGCAATGTATGAATCAGACCAAAAACTAAAGGAATATCAAGACGCAGCCAAAAAATTAAGTCCTAGTATAGAAACAGAATATAGCTATGTGAACTAGAGACGAGTTATTTCAAAATTTGCAGATAAATTCAGAGAAAAAGCTGTGTATAGGACAGAAAAATTTAAAAGAGACACGCTTATTGTAGCGTTAGATAAGCTAACCCTTGATTTAAATGGAAGTCAAGTATGTGCAGAATACAGTAAGAAATTTAAATTTTTGATAGATTTGTAAGATCAAAGTAAGGAAAAGTCGATCTGAAGAGTGTACGCGCTATTACTGATTACTATTCAGATGAAGTAGAAAAACATTTAGTAAATGAAGGTTTTCAATTAAAAACTTATCGAAAACTGAGCTAGAGTCCTATACTTGCTGTGATATATTCAATTTCATTTTTGAAAATAAACTAGTTGAGGTTTTTCCAAATTTGTATTCCATTTTAAAGATTTTTCTAATGCTCCGTATTACTAGCTGTGAAGCGGAGCGTGCGTTCTCTAAAATGCCCTACTTAGAAAACAAATATAAGACAACAATGACAAATACTAGGCTTAATTATTACTCACTTCTTTCTATTGTTATTGATCTCACCAAAGACTTAAAATGTGATGAGCAAATAAAAGAATATTCAACATAAAAGTGTAGAAAAGATTTTTTTTTTTGTAAATTATGTTATTGTTTATAACATATTTAAATTGTTTGGGGGGAAAACTTTAAGTTTCGTATATTTAAAATTTTTCCGCACAATAATTTTTTAGGAAAAAGGCAAATTTTTTTAATTATTTAGGAGGCCCCAGATATCGTTAGCCCAGGGCCCCCAAAGGTCACGATCCGGCCCTGATGAGGGGGGGGGGAGCATATCAAAAAGTTAAAAATTAAATATTATTTTAAACAAATAATTAATTTACTGAAAAGAAGTAAAACAAAACATATTCTGATACATTTATGCTGATATAATATACTTATAAATGTATCAGTGCTGCACAATGTATTTGATAATTAATTTATTGATACTAAATTAAAAGCAGGTTTAATAATTACTAGCGACTTCCACGGGCTTGTCATGCACACAATTTAATACTTATCTTGATAATTTGTATGGTTTATATAAAGTCGTATTGTAGCTTTACATCATAGTATATTATTACTGCATTCAATACCTTGTTACTGTACGGAGAGGAGTGCGAAGAAAATTATGATTGAAAATTGGGTCGCAAAAATTGAAAGTTTGAGAGGCACTGAAGTAATCCTTTCAAGGAAAGAGTGTGCTTATAAAAAATAAAGAAAAAAATGAATGCATTGGTTTTAAAACTTTACTTGTGGTCATCACATCTCAAACAGAACGATTAGCAATGTTTTGAAACACTAAACAGTTTTCTGGTGAATGAACTTAAACGGAAATTAATTGAATTTAGAGGACAGTGTTAAAACGTATATAATAAATTACAATTTTTCAATAAAAAAACTATAAAAGAATATTTTTTAAAATTGAAAACTAAGCATGGATGAATAAAAAAAAATCATTTTGAATACTAAGGTAAATCAGAAGGTTTGCCAGTGAAAGAGAACAGATTCATCAACAGATTCGACGCAAAAATCTAAATTTAAAATATTAACTTTCTGGTTGCAAATTCACGCAGAATGCACAAAAAAAATCTCGCGCACAATTATAAACATTTTAATTCTACTCCTGGAACAAAACGTATTTAAGTGGAAAATCTTTCTCAACTTATATTGTACTAAAACTAAACATAGACACTGAGAAAGTCCATGTAATCCAGGTTGAGTGGGATATTTTCAGAGTGTGTGAGTCCCAGGAGCCGATGTAAAGATGTCAAAAAGACATCCCACTCAGTACCAAAGTAAAAGTGGAGTTACTTTGTAAAAGCGTTTTCTCTTCCTTCCTCTCGAGAAGAGAGCAAACCATAAACTGATTCGGGTGCCTTTTTGGTATATCTTTGGACATATGGGCTGCAAGCAATCCCGTATCTGACAGTCTTTAATGGGGAAGCGACAGAAGTAGTATTTATCAGTCTGCGAGATACTGCATGACCATTGGTAAAAAAGACCGTGCCTAAATTTGAGTTCTTGGTATTTTGGAAGCCAATTTTTCTTGAGTGAGAGCTGAGTGGCTGCTTTCTGATTAGTTGTTGGGTAGTGGGGACAGTGACTCTGATTGGCTGCCTAAGGGGTTCAGAATGCTACATATGAGGGAATGGGAGGAGCTTGTCTAGTTGGGAGTTTAAAGTTAAGATAGAAAAAATTTAGAAAGATAAAATATGAAACAAAAATTAAAGAAATAATTAAAATTTAGCAATAACACAATAAAAGTTATTGCATGAAAAGATGATGCTATGGTGGGTTATACCCTTTCAAGGTGAATTCTCCTTGGACTCTTTGTTTTATTGTTAGTATCGTAAGTAACATATTACTATTATATGTGTTAGGAAGGGAGTTAAAGAAATTTATAGCTATTTTCTGAATGTGCTCTTTGAAACTATTAATTTTAAGAGTTTTTCTGATATCCTCGTTACACATGTAGTATTTGGAGGCTTTTATTATCATGCGAATATATGAATTTTGCAAAGTTTCTAAAATTTGATATTGCTGTTACCAGCATATCCCCAAACTGGACAAGAATAAGCAATAGGAGGACTTGTGTAATGTGTTGTCTCCAATTTAATGAGAATCAAAAACAACGCCTAAGTATTTGGTTTCCTGAGACCATGGGGGGATCTGTGTTTATTGTACATGAAAACTGGTGGAGGTGTAGAGTGCTTTTTGGTAAAAATAACTGCAGAAGATTTGTTGACATTTATACTAATTTTCCACCTGTCGTAGAAAATTTCTAGAAGTTTAAGGTATTTATTGAGGGCGAAGGAAATTGATTTTAAATTCTTGTAGGTAGATAGAATGGCCGTATCATCTGCGTACATGTTAACGTTAATAAGGGAGTAATTAGGGATAGCATTAATGCATAAACTGAACTGCAGGGGTGCCAAAAGTGAGTCTTGAGACACCCCAGCATAAATATTATGAGAGATGGAGAGAAATTTATTGATTCTGATATAAAGGAGTAAGATAGGAGTGAATGAAGTGAGTAAGTGGTAGGGGGAGGTCATAAATTATTTAGTCTGAAAAAGAGACCATTATTCCAAACACGGTTGAACACTTTCTGGATATCCAGAAAGATGACCCCCCGTGCTTTTCTTTTTCTGAAAAAAATTATTCGGGTCGCTTTTGGGCCTGCTTTTATAGAGAGATAGGTGGAAGAGGCTTCTGATTGGTCTACTTTACTGATATCCCAGGTATGAAACGTAAGGAATATTTCTATTGGTCACTAGAGATGTTGCTCATGTGTCTGGTCAACCTTGGTAAGAGGAGAAAATAAAAAATATGTGATGTATTCATTAGCAAAGGTTTCATTGTCCTCTTTTCCAATGTTGGTATGAAAAGGAACCCAAAAAATTGGAGAATGCGCTGAATCACTGGTCCCGAGCTATACTTTTTTCCAGTGATTAAGTACATTCTCCCAATATTCGGGGGCTCAAAGCCATTGCTATCTTAAGGGGTTCGATGCTCTGCATAAAGGGCAGGTTTTTCTGATGTTGAGGTGTTGCATCAAGCAACGCAGGAGAGATACGTGTACGCAGGCTGTCATTTCTGCCCAGTACATAATATTGAGGCAGATCGGGCACGAGTCTAGCACTTGAAAGACGGTATCAGGCCATTTCTGCCTATAACAGAGATCCAACACCGTTTGAGTCATTTTCGTCAAAATGGTGAGGTTTTGGGGTCTGTGTTGCCTCCACACCTTGTTATACCAAATCCTCTATTTTGGATTTGCATATTCTGTCCACACCACTTGGACAAAAGCACTATGTCCTTTTTTGGCCTTCTGCTCCACGTACTCACTATACAGGACAGCGGGTTCAAAATAGCAACAATTTTCAAACCAGGGAATATCATGAGTTCCATGATCTGGTAACACTTGTCGCAAGAGAGTGACCATGGTTTCATGGTCTTCATAGGTAGACTGCAAAGGAAGGAGTTCAGAAGGTCTCAGGGTGATGAGACGAGCACCGAAAACTCACCATAAAATTGATAAAATCACCAATATTTGCTTCTTGATACAGCACGAGATTTAACGTGAACGCTTGTTCATTCTGCATGTTGAATGAGCAGAGAATAAAAAGACTGGGGTCTCTTTTGAGCAATCTTTTATAATGAGAAGAAAGGTGGAAGTCGCGCTTTTGATTGGTCCATTCTATGGGTAAAAGGCTCCAAGCATGTTTCATCACAGTGTAATTTAACATGTATTTAGTCAACCTTATCAAGGGAAGGAAAACAAAAAAGGGAGAATGGGTCAAATGGCCAACCCTTCAACGCATTCTCCAGTGGCCGCGGTAGCCAAGTGGTCTAGGCATCGGATCGTGGCTAGCGTGTCATGAGTTCGATCTCAGTACCACTGAAGACCCGCCGTGTAGGGGAGCGATACACGTAAAATCTGTCGAGAGCTCAAACGTCCTCCGTTGGTGTGGTAGTAAGGAGAGGGGGTGCCAGCTCAGGTGTCGTCCACGTCACTTGACCATGGTTCAAAATTACGCGGACCGTCCCCAAAATCCTTCGTGTAGCTGAACAGTGGGACGTTAATATTCACTCACTCACTCACCCAACGCATTCTCCGATGTTTCTGGTGTGGATTTGAATGAATTAGTGAGTAAATATTAACGTCGCACTGTTCATCTACATGAGGGCTTTTGGAGACGGGCCTCATAATTTTGAACCATGGTCAAGTGACGATGAGGACATTTGAGCTGGCACCTACTCTCCTAACTCCCACACCACACCAATGGGAGGACGTTTGATCCTCGAAAGATTTCACGTGCATCGCCGCCCTACACAGTTGGTCTTCAGTGTTACTAGGCTCGAACTCATGATACGCCGGCCACGCGAGTCCATTACTTTGACCTCTAGGCTACCACGGCCACGAGTGGATGTGAAAGAAACAACTCATTTTTGACACCCATTACAATTTTGTTTACATTACAAGGCATCAGTTTGAATCCATTATTGTTGGGGCACGATCAAAGAGCAGGGGAATTCATGGGCACCAACAAAATAATGTTTTCTTATGGGTCTATGGAGGATTCTCCACCGGTTCCTGTTTGATGACTCGAGGAGATGGACTCGTATTTTTATTTGGCGCTGGAACTATTTATTCTTCCAGTGGCCTCTTTAAAAAATCTCCAGACGTCTAAATTGAATGTTCGGGGGAAGTGGATCCGTCTGAGTATCCTTTTCATAACCAGTCACCTGGGGCGGAACCATTGGAGGAGATGTAGGAACTTTCTCAAGAGGAGGGGGGGGGGTGAAGTCACCTCAACTTCCGCAGCAGTCGTCAAAAAAAAAAGATGGACCAATCATCTCTAAAGGTATATCTGATCTCTCAGGTAGAGACAATGAAACCGCAGAATCTATTTCAGCAGCTTGAGTCTCGGGAGAGGCATAAATAGTCTTTGAGTGTTGGGATTCCATCAGGCGCATTTCTTGCACCTTGTCCACAAAGTCTTGTACCTATATCCTCTCCAAGAGTGTATTCGACATCGACGAGTCTTGAATCTCCAAGATGGGAGAGGTTTCATGCTGTTTCAATTTTGTACACATGCATAGCCCATGTTGAGAGAGGTGGCAAAACTGGTCCCCAATGATGTTTGTTCAGCCTTTAAAATGTTAAAAACCAGATCGAGAGGCTTGAGCTTTGACTGTTTCGTAAAGACGGGGTAGTCTTTGTGAAAAGACAACAAGTCTTTGCCTTGAATCGCCAGTCAAAACGTTTGGCAAATTTGTACACTTGTGGGACCTGCCTAGTACAGTATTCACGTTTCCGAGTCGAAAGCATGTTTTGCCGTCTCTTCTGACCATCACAGCCAGTGAAGAACGCTGATGAGACAAAAAAAAAGTTGGAACCATATGAAAACACTGAAAGTGTGTAAAATGCAAACGGATGCTCTGGAGCTTTTAAATTCTTACAAGAAAATCTTTTCAGCACTCTAATTTTTTATTTATTTATTTTTTTTATTTAATTAAGTAAGTTATTTTACAGATCAAGAGTGTTTATAAGTTGACAACTATTTGCAATTGTCCTTTTGTTTATCTGTTTTTACAGTTTGCTGATCTGTTGCAACTGCAACATGTCTTTGGGTATCTCATTGAATACGTTTATAGTGCTTATTCCCTACTCTCCTGATTCCTGACTTATGATTATGGCACCTTCTCAGTCTTCGTTGGACAACTTGATCACTACATTGGAAGGTTTAATTCCAGCCTAGGACGAAAACATTAACGACCCACATTTGAAATGTTATCGACGCTGATTGAAGTGTTCAGTCCACAACTTTTCAATCTTTGTGCTAATAGCACTCTGCAAATTCTCGCGTCACAGTTAGCAATGTACGCTGAAAACTCTGCTATTTTCCGTTAGTTATAAGAGTTTTCCTGCAGTAAATTGTCATCTTTAACTCTAAGTATCACAGCTAGAAGTCTGGCTCTTATATTGGAAAATAAAAGACAATGCATTAATTTCTTACTAACGATAACGTGGTTGATAATTTAAATGGATTATTTTCCTGGGTTAAAGAATGCAGATACCTGTTTAACATAAAATTAACTTTCGCGCGAGAGCACCCATACACATAAAATATGCTTGCAACAAGGCACATGAATGACAGTTTACTTTTATAGCGTTAAAAATCGGCAGAGTAGGCTTGCGATCAGGCGTAAGCTTTTGTTTTTTACGTCAATCCTGAGGCTAATCATGGTGCTTGCTTCGTCTACGGAGGCGGCTTAAGGCGTGGGCGGTGTGGGCCACTGCCTACGACCTCGCGGTGCATAGGGCCTCGCACCTCAAAGCCGAAATAAGTTAAACGAAAAGTAAGGAAAATCCAAAAGTGCACGCCAAAAGGTTTTTTATAATTAATAAGAAAATTCTCAATATCTTTTGCCATAAGATATCAAAAAATTGATATACATCTACTTTTTTTTAAACATATTCTATTTATCAGTGCATTATAGCATATGAATAAATAATTCGTGAAAATTTTGTTTTCCCTTTTCTCTTATTAAAAATTTCTCAACTTTTTTGGTTCTGCTCATATTTAGTCTCGCAACATTAGCTGGAGTTAAACTGCTATCTCGCGGGGAGTCCCTGAGCATAGCTCGGGACTTCCCATCATTAGAAAGCCAATTAAAGCATCGCATGCAAACGCAGTCTCGCTTCATGTTTCTTATCAAACTATAAATTTTAAGAGTATTTGCGAGAATAAATAATAGAGGTAATGGGAATTTTTTTTAAATTAACCAATCATGTCAGGATTATTCACTAAGAGAGGCATAGATAAATGGAGGAAATGGGAATCTGGTGCAGCAAAAAGAAAAAGAAAAGCGGAAACAAGTTGTATCTATCCAGGTTTAAAGTTCAGGTATGATGAAATTTCTCGGTCAGACTGAATCTGGCAGTACAGAATCAAATTAATTGGTTCCTCCGACTTCTCAACAACATTTATCCGTATCCAAGTCTTCGTTGAATTTGTAAGTTACTCCAGATGCACCCACTATTGATACCGACCGACGAAAATCGGAAGTAGAAAAAGGATCAAAAGCTTGCCAATCGTAATCCGATGCTGAGATTTCTTTGTCCACGTTGAGTAACAAAAGTCACAATCAAGAAGAAGAGATTGAGATCAGTTCTTCGCCTGTGAATAGAGATGTCAATGATGTAGTGAAACAACTATTTTCCAATTTTGACCCAGGATTGTGTATATTTACCATGACAGATGCTCACCGGTCATGATATAGTTCAAAGCGGACCCACACAACTGTCAAATAACAAAGATGAATATTATCCTATAAAGTATGATTATAGACACTTTTTCAATTTTCATTTTTCAAGAAAATAAAATAATAGTGAATCGCGCTTGTTGGTTTATTCAAATTCTAAAAGTAAAGTGCTTCCTGTTTTCCATGCAGACTATTTGGCAATTCACAAATTCAAATGGAAGGGTGCTGTGATTGGAAACACTTAAGTAGTATTTTACACAGACAGGAGAATACTAAAGAACGTATAGCCTACATGTTCCAATAGAAAACATTAAAGAAGGGAATAAAGCACGGAAAAACATTAAATCGAGAAAACGAAAGGTGAATTCTTGAATCTCAAAAACATTGATACAATTTGTTTCAGACTAATTGATATCGCGTAAATTTTTTAGCCTATTATAATCTGGCGTTTAATGGTCCCAGAGAATCTTTTAAAATAGACGTTTCACTAAGAATTCTGGAAACTTCATAGACTTATTTAAATTGATATCTAAATATGATCCTACGTTACGGGAACACATAAGTCGCATTGATAATAAACAACTCTCTCACCATTATCTAAGCCGCGATATTTGAAATGAATTGATCACAATCATGTCAAACACAGTTACCAGTGACGTGATTGGTAGGATAAAAGAAGCAAAATATTATTCTTTTTTACTCGACTGCACTAGAGACTGTAGTAGAATTTAACTAATGTCGGTCAGCTTAAGATATTGTAGTACATCAACTGGAAGTATAGAAGAAAACTTGATCCGATTTCTTGCTGTCACTGAAACGACTGGAGGATATTTGACCAATGCAATACTGGGAGAACTAGAAAAAAATGGCTTACATATTCAGAACAGTCGTGGGCAAGGATACGGCAATGGTGCAAATATGGTAAGCATAAACAGTGGAGTTAAGACTCGAATATTAAATATAAATCCCAGGATATTTTTAACACCTTTCGATTGTCATAGCTGGAATCTGTTATTGGTAGACGCAGCTAATTCGTCAGTGGCAACAAAAACATTGTTTGGTTTTATTCAGAAGATTTTTTTTGTTGCTATTTTCAAGCTCCAGCAAACGCTGGAAAATTATCAAAGATAAATTAAAGCTTACTATTAAGCCTTTATCAGACACAAGGTGGGAAAACAAAATCCAGTCGGTGAAAGCCCTATTATTACAATTTGATGATGTTGTTAAATGCATGGAAAATTTAAAAAACCAAACGGAACAGTCCGCCACTCTCAGTGATTGCGATTCCGTTTCAAATGAAATGTTCAGTTTGTGAAATTTATCGCATCATGTATGAGTCATTAATGCGTGTCAGTACCATAAGCAAATTATGGTAATCTGTACAACCCCATTTATGTATTACTCTTGAACATTTGCGTACATTTTGAAGCTGCATCAAACAGTATCGACAAACTAGATTCGGAAAATACTTGTTTGACGCTCGTACGTTTAGTGAGAAAAGCAGTTATGATTTGTCAAAAGATTTTAAAAATAAAAGGGTAGCGAAAAAGAAAAGTATGCTTGTTTATGAAGGCGGTGATCAACCTATAGAGTTTGTCAAAAGCCGGCATGAAACCGACTTTTTTTTAAATACCATGATACCATTTTTTAAATACTGTGATAAGCAATATGGATTCATTTGCTCATACATTTTGAAAATTTTGATTTTCTCTATGACTTAAACAAGTTAAAAAATATTCCAAAAGAGCAAATACTGAAAAACTGTCAAGATTTTTATACACATTCCTGCAAGTAGGTGAGAGCAGTGACTTCCAACCTTACGAATTATATTTAAAGAATTACAAAATAGGATCTCAGATTTACCCAACACCATTACACATGTGAAACTTCTGCTCCAATATGTCACAGAGAACTATTTGAAAGAAACTTCCCCATATACTTATTTTCATCAAACCTCTAATAATACAGTTCCATTTTATAGCGCCAAAAGAATTATAAAGAAATACTACAGAGAGCACTTCTGGTCTAAATTCAACCAAAAGAATAAAGAAAAGGTGTGGTTTAGCAAACTCCTTCATATTCCAAAATGGCCACGAGATAGAGCTGTAGCCGATTTTCGAATCGCCACTGGCCACGACTGCCTATCTAAGCATCTAAACATGATAGGCATTGCTCAGAGTCCACTTTGTAAACTGCGCGACTCCATTGAAGAAATGGATGCCATTCATTTGGCATGCTGCAGTGCACTCAAGTCTGGATCCATGTGGAGCAGATATTGGGAGGCCAGACACAAAATGTGTGATTTATAGACTATACGGTGAACTTGTGTTTCTTTTCTTATTTTTTCTTTCATTATTTTTTGTGTTGTCCTTTGTTTGTTTTTTGTCAATATTCTCTGCTTCTCATTTTGTTTGCAGTTGTCTTGTAATCTGCCATTGGAAATAAAATTTTTTAAAAAAAACTTATTTTCATTGTCTTTCGAATTTCATTAACGATTCTTGTAAGTACAGCTTCTGTTGAGGGGAGCTTTTCATAATCAAAACTGATAAAAAATTATGTAAGAAATACAATGAGTCAGGAAAGACGTTCAGCTTTGACAGTTTTATTTGTTGAAACAGATATAGCATATACGAAGGCTGTTCAGAAAGTATCGATACTGAATTTATTCTTTTTATTCCAGAAAACCCCTGGCGGAGGGACTGTGTGCATCATGCGCGTGCATATTTCACCTTGTCTCACAAAATTCGGCAGGTCTGTACAGCGCGCCGTTCAGTCACACTGACTTCTTTCACGTGGAGTGTTTGCGTGCGTTCGTCGAAAAAAGAAAAAGTGTGAAAACACTGATCAGCGAATCTGTATCAAGTTTTGCTTTAAGCTCGGTAAAACGGGTACCGAAACCTACGAGATGATGAAAACAGCATTTGGAGATGAGTTGTGCTCGGGTTTTCGAGTGGTTCCGACGATTCAAGGAGGGTCGTCAATCAGTGAACAGTGATCCCCGTTCTGGACGCCCATCCACCTCTCGCATTGAGGACAAGATTGCACAAGTGAAGGCTGTGGTGCACTCTGATAGTCGTTTAACAGTCCGAGAAATTGCACAGGAGTGTCACATTTCCGTAGGATCATGTGATGAAATTTTGAGAAAGGACTTGAACATGCGCCGAGTGTCTGCAAAGTTTGTGCCGCGTCTCCTCACTGAGGATAAGCAATTCCAACGACTGGCAACATCTCCTGATTTTTTCCTCTTTCCCAAGATCAAGAACACCTTAAAAGGACACCGGTTTCAGGACATTGAAACCATAAAACAGAATTCGACACAGCAGCTTCAGGCCATCCCAAAGTCTGAGTTCCAGAAATGTTTCGAAGACTGGAAACATCGTTGGGCCAAGTGTGTTACTGCCAATGGAGCATATTTCGAAGGAGATTGACTCAAAACCTGTTTATGTATGTATGTTTTTGCATAATAAATTCAGTCTCGATACTTTTTGAACAGCCCTCGTAAGATAAATTACGAACCAATCATTAAGGATTTCAGCAAAACTAAAAGTAGATATATTCTGTTACTTTAATTCTTTCTATTTTTTCATTATTGTTTCATGATCCAAATAAATATGAGTAAAAATTTGAGTTTTTTTTTCTTTATGATTTTTTTAAATTTTATAAACCTTCTTCTTACGCCACTAGAGGGCCTCGCAATACGTACCTTGCCCACATTAAGTTCAGATCTCGCGCCGCCACTGTTCGTCTAAATGAGATGCAGCAGTTATGACTTACATTAAAAGACTGCAAAATAATTAATAACAAATATCTTAACCGATAGCAAACGTTCGATAGAGTGTCAATGGTGAAATCTTGTAACGAGATCTTCAAACTGAAACCCTCTTTCATAATTAAAAATGCAAGTTAAAATTTTTTATCACAAATTCCTAATATACGAGAGATGATCAGAAAAAAAAGAAGGTTACAAGCCACAGCATTTGAAAACTACATATTGTGGAGAAGTTTTGTTTCCCCAAAGTGGAAACAAATAGCGCTAATTGTTATACAGATGGTTTGCGGGTAGGTAGTGAAAGTTCCCAGATGGGACAGGACGAATGAAATGGCAAGAGCTTTGGAAATTGGTATCGTTTGGAAGTGCACGCCGTGATTCGAGTTTTATGGGCAAAGAATGTGTCCGCATCTGACATTCACAGTCAAATCGTGGAAGTTTATGGTGAAGAAGCAATGAACAGACAACATGTAGTGAAATGGTGTCACTCTTTTCAATCAGGCAGATAGAATGTCGAAAACCGCAATATGACAGGGAGCAGCCGGACAAGTTTTTCAACGAAAGCAACGGCACGAATTGCAGAAATTCAAAATGATCGACGGGTAACTCTGAGTGAAATCTCACCAGAGCTGGGACTGAGCTATGGTAGCGTGCATCATATCGTTTCTGATGTGCTGCGATATTCCAAGACAGTGCTGTGAAAACATCCGCCGAGACCTGGCTCAAAGAACAGGATCTGATTCCTACCAAGGCGGGTCAAACAAATTGGTTCTGTTTTCTGATAAATGCCTAAATAGACTTGGTTATTATGTCGAAATGTGATAGGCACGCATGCCTCTTAATTCCCTTTTGTATTTTCTGTGTATTGTTAATAGATATTTCTTTATTCAACTTGTAGCCTTTCTTTCTGATCACCCCTCGTACAGCTCAGCCACCACACTGCTTACGGTCTTGTAACAGCATCCTCTTCTAAGAGTCCCGGAGCTGCTTTTGTATCACTAAATTCAAAATTTCCTTAAGTCAAAAAAAACTCAGAGTTATATACTTAGTAACTCATTAAAAATCCTCTCAGCCAAAGAAACCCAGTATCCTTGATTTGGAACTAAAATTATCTTTTGTTTATTTAATTTTTTTTTCTAGAGCTTTCACTTCTCATAGCACCTTTGTTCTTGCTTGTGTTCAATCACCTGCTGATGTGTATATTTTATGTGTATTTTTTGTGTATATATGTATTTATATTTTCGTTTTTAGAATTTTAAGGCATTTGAGTTATATGACCCAATAAATTATATATAATCAATAAACTCTGTTTTAAAACTTCTGTGTGCTTAGTTTAATCAAGCCTTTCTTTCTAAACTGCTTAACAAATAGATCAGCTAAAAGAGTTCCAACATTCATCTCTTGTTGGAAAGGAATAATTCTCTTTTTAATGTGATGAGTGTTGATTCATTAAATTTAAAATTTTCAAACCAGTCGGTCAGGCTTTAACGCAGTGCGCGCCTTTCAGAAGTTCGGTTTCAAGCCCCATTACATTGTATATAAAAAATTTTAAGCATTTCATTAAAATAATCATCTTTACAGTAGTTTTATAATTCTACTTTTCTTCAAAAACTTTTGATGAGGTGGCATAGTCATGTTTGGAGTAGGAACACCGTTCGTTAACGCCATCACCATAGATGGCATGGAATAATGAATGAATGTATATATACTTGACATGTACAAACTTTAAATATTTAAAAACTTCGATATTGCATTTTTTTTTCGTATAAAATCAATTTTATTCACCTTCCCCCATAATTTTTTTAAATCTTGGGTTACATAAAACCAATTCTCAGTAAAGATTTATTTTAAGCACTACACACAAGTTTTTAAAGATCAAAAATAATTTTTTTTTTATCGAACGATATGCTTATTGACACTTACATTAATTTAGCAACCTTCCAAGCTGACGCAAAAATTTGTTCTGATCTATTAGTACAACTCTATTATACTCCCCTCCCCCATTTTTCAAAACACTTTACATTCCATAATTCGGAAGCTCATAAACAATTTTTACAGCATTTGAAATTCAAGTTTATTTTATGAGAAATCATAAGAGAAAAACAGCTTCAACAAGACTTTTTTTAAAATTAAATATGTCAATCAAGTAATTAATTACCTCACCAACATCAACATTTTTAATTCCCTTTTTTAGCTATTAATAATGAATCAGTTTTTGATAAGAACTGAATTGCAATGCACATTTTTTAAATGTGCATATTTAAAACAAATTTTCATCATTACAGAGTTCATTATGATTTACTTTCCTAAAAATAACATTTTGCTAATTACGTAGTGCACTTGAGCTCAAAACCAATTTCATAATTTACAGATCTCCCAACACAATATACTTTATTTAAAAAATAAAAAAATTAATAGAGGGGCAAAAATTCTTCAGCCAGCATACATTCTTAAGAATTTCTGAAGATATACATTAAGATAATTTTGTATCAAAATATTGAAACTATATTTTATTTAATTTATAAATATATAAATGCATAATTCTTTAATAGAAATAAATATTTCCTTCAATCTGATTTTTTTTAAATTTGGTAATTATTATATTATTACAGGATAATTTATCCCTTATTAATGTAAGAACACATTTATAAGAAATAATTTGTAAAATCCCTCAGTTTTACTTAATTTTTTTTTGTTTTTTGTTTACTTAGTTTTGAACACATCTTTAAAAAATAAGTTTATAAATACATACAGAAGTTCAAAAATATTACACATTTTTTTTTAAGAAAATTTATTTAACAGAGTAAATATCATACACATATAAGGGATTCCTATATAAGATAGACTAGCATCAACACATTATCACAGATACTAACAAAAATATATGATAAACATTGCCATCAAACATTTATAAGGTTAAATATTCATGAGTTAATAAATGCTGCCACACACATTTGCACACATACACATATTTAAATAACATACCAAGATATAATATTTTAGTTTGTAAGAAAATGCAAACATTATTAGACAGATTTACACACATTCAAATGAATTTCCTTTCATGGTTGTTTCTATTTTTTAGTTTTTTAAATATTTTAAAAAACACGGGAAAGAAACACTTTGGCTCATTTCTATAAAGTTTATGGGGAGGGGGACTTAATTATTTAACATTAACTTTTTCTTAAAATAAAATAACTTCAAAGATTTTTCCACAGATTTATAGTAATTCTTTATGCATATAATAAAAAAATAGTTTTAAGTATTAAAGCAGAGAAATATTTATCAATAGATAAAAAGTGATAAATTTAATTCCTTAATAAACTTATGCAGCCTCTTTTCATGCAAAAACAAAAATAATTATAAAATCAATTGGAAATTCTTTTTAATTTATTTATTCCTGAGATCTCAACTAATATTTTATTTATTCGTGTTTAGTAAATATAGCGATAGATTTGCATATATATTTTGTCTCTCATTCAAAAATATATATCATTTTTAACGTTTTAGCTAAAAATAATTCACAATATAATTGTAGTCATTTCACATTATATCTTTAAACTCTGTAGTTCAATGCTTTGCACATTACAGAAAACTTACCCTTTTGCATTTATAATTTACATAAAAATTTGTTAAATGAAAACAGGTTTCAAAAAATCAAAATTTGTACATTAGGCAAATTTAATTATTTCAAACGGTGCTTTATAAGAAAATTTTGTTAAAAAAATGATTTATACATATAAAAGTAAATCAATGAATTACTACTCATACATATGGAAAAACAATGGGATATATTTACATAATGATATAAAAGAACCATTACATGTTTAGGGGGGGGGGGCGTTAGACCACATTGAAACACAAAAAAATGTTTTTTTAACTACTGTTCAAAATCTTATTAAAAACGTATTTATTTTATTCAAGGTCTTGAAATATGCTAAAAGAAAACAAAAGTTACTGCCATCTGAGAACAAATGAAATCACTTAATCATAATGGGAAAAGAACTTAAATTTGAATGAACATACAAGATACAGTAAAAATTAAAAAGTACAGTAGAAGCTCTTAAGTTGACTTTGGTATGGTACACAGATTTGGAGATCGAGATATGAGTTCAGATATCATCCTCATCAATTGACTGTAGTTCAAAATTATTTTTATCCCTACACAATAGTTCCTGTATTTCTTCCCAGTGAAATGTTAATAAATAATAAATCAATCCAAAATTGGCTACCTCCATATGGTGATTTAATTTTCCATTATATTTATGGAGGAATTACTTTTTTTCTTCTTGTCGATTACCTTTGAAAGTTGAATGTAGATAACTTGGACACTATCTTAATATATCATTAATATATAATCTCTGCAATCTGATGACATAGATATGTTCATCATCTCTCTCTCTCTCATGAAATAGAATATAGATTTTCACTTCTTTTAATAATTTAGCTTTATTTAATATAAATCTCTTTTTTTTTTGTCTTACTACTGCGAAATATAAGGTTTGGCCAAATATCCAAATACTACCATACATTTCCCATTTCAAACCAATCAACCAGCTTATTGTTTATCACACATAGAAGATAACATTTTAACAAGAAGGATTTATCCCTATTATAAAAATTTCCTACAACCACTGAAAAAATTCACAATTCCAAATAAACTAGCTAAAAATCATCCAAGACCATACAATTTTTAGTGTGAATGAAATACATATTAGATAATCAACTCTAAAATAATTTTCAGGAATGTTGAGTAATAAAGAACTGAAAGGTGTTTTTCTTTGCAATAAGAAAATGATTTTGCTCATTCTCTAAAATTAGGCAACAGTAAAGAATATAGATATAATTAATACAATAGAGATTTAGTTTCACAAGGTCTCAAGCTGGTTTCATAGTCCCAAATGTGAGTCAACTTAAAGAGGTTCTCAGCAGTCAAAATTTTACTATAAATATAGTTATTTATCAAATAATTTGAGAAAAATTTAATTTTCTAACAGATTACTCCTTAAAAAGAAGTGAGATAGAAAAAATT